>JAQIXB010001500.1:0-10512 GCA_034697405.1 Mesoplophora pulchra
TAACTCATACGGTATTATATACATTAATATAAACTTTTATATTATTTTTTGTATATAAATATTGTATAATTTCATTGACTAAAGTTAATCTTTAAATATCATTAAATATGATATTTAAAGAATTACAGATTATCACACTATAAAATTTCATTAAAATTTTTATTAAAATTTAGTGAAATTTCAAAAATATCTCATTTTTGTGAATATATTTCAAATTTTCACTAAAATTTGCATCGAAATTACAGAGAAAAAAATATTTGGTAATTTTCCCATTCTTATATATTATACATATGATAATATAAAATGAATTTAAAAATAAATATTATTTAAAATTAAAAATAATGTCATAAAATTAAATAATGACCATACCCTTATCGAAGAATGATATTTCATGAGAATGATCATCATAATTCAATGAATTATCATGTGACGCGACATCACTAACGACATTCCATTCATAGGGATCCGAAATTCCTTAAAATTTAAAAATATTAAAAATTTAATTATTAAATAATGCTAATATTTAGTACTAAATATTGTATCATTAAAGTATAAAAATCATAGTGAATTCTGCAAAAAATGATAGAAATTTTTAGACATTTTAATATAATTAAGAATTTTAATTAATTTAAAAGTGAATATAAATAAATTATTAACAATTATATGGTAAAGTAATAGATTATGATAATGAAATGGAAAAGAATTGTTTATGTAAAAGTTTAGGCATTAAAATAGTAAATCTCAATATAAACATTATAACATTATAATATAAATGCAGAATCATCAAATAGTGAATGAAATGAAAAATAAATATATCATTACCATACTCATAACTATCATTATGACTAAAAATAGCTATAAATATATGTAAACTATAAAATTAGTCACAAATAAAAGTCATACATGAACATTATAAATGCAATACTAATTTACCTCTCATTTTTATAGATCAAAAATTAAAAAAGTGAAAAGCGCTTATATCGCGAGAAATTTAATTACTATAATATTACATAAAAATACTTATATCATACTTTATAAATATATGATAAGATAATTAATGCGTATTAAAAGTGTGAGAACGCTCTACACTCAGTCATATTAAGTTATATATAATCTTATATAATGAGCGGTAAAAGGGTATATTAAGAAATGTCAGTGTCGTCATGTCATCTTTTCATTTAATAATCAAATCATAGTCAAAAAATAGTTTATTTATACTGTAAATATGCTGAGAATTTTAAATGTATGCTTTAAATGTATGGATAATGCCTCAATGTAAATATGGTATTTAAAAAGGGGTTAAACGGTATTAATCATGGTATTTGTACCGTGCATTTGTGCCAAAAGTCGTTTCTTTTCCATTAATAAATCTTTCATTTTATTATCGATAAAAAGAATTTGTTGTTCGGGCGATATTACAGCTAAGGCTTCATTAATTAGTGGTTCACTCGTAACGTGTACACGTGATGGTGATATTAAATCCGGCGGTTGACATTCATCTTCACGTACATATCGGATGATACCCTCGACACGGGCCTGTCTCTGCGGTGATCTCTCCGATGATGATGACGCTGAAGATGTTGACGATGATTGAAATGCATTATTATCGATTATCGATGATGATTTATTAATAGCCGAAGACGATGATGGTACCGCTGAAGATGCTGAAGATACTGATGACGCTGATAATGCTGATAATTGTTGTTCCGTAAAATTATCGATATTATTATTAATATTTATATTATTAATATTATTGCCACAGCTTAGAAAAGAATTACTAGCAATAGTCATAGTCGAGTTATCAGTTAATGTTGAACATGATGCTAATGATTTATTACTATTTTCATTATTAATTGAATTTTCAAAAATTATATCGCCAATTGTATTATTAGAACCAGTACTAGTACCAGTACTAGTACCAGTACTAATACCACTATTAATATCATTGTTATTCTCATTAATAATAGTGTTGTTACTATTATCCGATCTTTCTTCAGATGATTGTGACGTTAAATCTCTCAGTTTATGCGTAACTGAAGATGCTGCCGCAGTCGATGATGTCGTATTGGAATTGATATTACTATTACTGTTACCATTACTATTAAGAGTGGCGTTAGCTATGGCCTCAGTCCATATTTTTCTATCCGCGGGTGTTGCGGCAGAAAATTCATAAAAATATGTTTTTGAAACGACAAAATACGCCGTTGGATCTGTTGCCACGTCACGTGTCAAAAGATCATTCAATAATAATATCGGAGAATGCCATTTCTTATCGTGTGACGTTTGATGCTGTTTCAGGACATACCTATCATTATCACGCCCTAAAATTACTAGTGACTTATCAGTTAGTAGCATCCATACGTCAATGTTCTTTTGTTTTGTAATACGCCATGTCAAAGCGCCCTCATGTAATAGTGTATGTCCTTCAAAATCTAGTATTAGATTACGATCGGTACGGTCAGTTTTTCGGTGAATTTCCATTAATCGCCGCTGTGATTCGGCGATACGTACCGCTTCATTAACACGTGACACAATCTCTTTACTCCGTGCTAATGCTTTCGCCACCATATTATACTCATTCGAATCACAGGGTGTTGCGTGTAATAATCGATCCAATAATAGTGGATATTTCGTTGGTCTTTGGAAAACAGCTCCTAAATGGTCCTCTAATGATAATCGGGCCAAAGGACAATCGGGCATTTCCTTTGACCTTTGCTCCGAGTCTAAAAAGCCTTTCAATCGTGATTCTTTTTTCTTTGCCCTTAGTGTATCTAAGCCTTGTTTTTGATTGGCGCAAAATATACTAGCTTCCTTTTCCAATTTATTACCATGTTTACCACAAAATATTTCGATTAAAGTTTGTTCCAAAGGTTTTTGTAGGTTTTGCAGTTTCTTAAGTATAATCTTATGGACTTTGTATAATTCACTATAATTACTAAAAACTAATTTCAAATATTCCTGACTCAACAGCTGTTCATTATACATCGGTTTATGGAAAACGTCGCGAATCATCCTTAGTATTTCCACGTGACGCTCTTCAGTTTCCACTAATTCTGCATGTATCTGTTTACGCTTTTCTGACGGCGGTCGTGGCGGTAATGGTGGTGGTGTATCATCAATTAAATTAGCACCTGAAGATGCTGCTAAATTACTAGTGTTTCCAGAGACTGTAGCTGTAGCTGCACTCGCACTAGTACTAGTGTCATTATGATCATCATCCTCATCCGAAGATGATCCCCATGGGGGTTCAGATGTGGGTCGTGATGGTGAAGAAAAGCGATCTGCAAAATTTTGATTCGAATCACTTCCAATAGCAGACTGACTTCCTGTAGTACTAGTACCACCTATGCTATTATTATTTTGGTTATTACTATTTAATGCGGGATCACTTCGTTTGCGTATAGATCTTTCGGGACGCGATGATCTCTGAAAAATTAATTATATTAAATTAAAGACTAACTAATTAATGTATTAGCTAGTTAATACTAGTATTGTTATTAGTACATACTATACACTATTAAAATAAATAGCCTAATGTCAGCGTGCACTATAAGTGTGGGCGCTTTATATTTATTACAATCGCGTGCTGTGAACAGTAAAAGGGAAATGAATTCAGATCATTCTAATTTACTATTTAGTAATAGTAAATATATTTATGTTATGTTAAAACTTAATATATTTACTATTACCACATCTACTACTACTACTACTAGCAAATAAATATAATGGTCGAATGGTCGAACGGTCCGGCCATTCATTCAATGTATATAAATAATGCTATTTATTACTATTATAAAGTCTTACTACAGATTGTACATTGAATTTGCATTTTATTTGTATCAATTTATAGTATCTGTGTTAGTAATAGTACATGTACATGCATTGATAGTGTATGCATATTATAATAAATTACTTTCAATTAATATTCGTCATTCATGTAAAGGGTTAAAAAATTATTTTAAAAATTTAAAATATAATAAAAACTATAACTATAAAACAATAGCATAATGCAATTATGTACATAATACTAGTACTAGTATTAGCTAAGAATAATATCGATTTTAATCAATTGGAAAAAGTAACGATATAAGTCAATTGAATGGAAAGCATAATCATACCATTGCCATCCTATAACCATCGTATTACATTTACATTATTTACATGTACACTATAAAACTATGGCCCACATATTTAACTAATGTATATGTATGTTTATGTACAATATTAGTATATGTATTAGTATATGTACTATTGTTGTACATATACATGTTAAAATATGGACACTTTTTTCTAATATGACAGCGCCTATTTAATTCTAATGATGTCATAATTTAGTTTCCATTAAATTATAATACCGTTAAATAAAAGATGTTTACGTTTAAACGCATTATAATATATATGCGTTTTACATATACACTAAAATTATAATTAAACATAATTTCGCATAAACTATTTTATTACATATTTGATAAATACGCATTAATTATATTAACTATTAATAGTACACTTTTGCCTCTTATTTAATATCGCATCATATTAAAATTTATGCTCTTAAATCATGAATCCATTCATTTCATGCACTAATATCTTAAATATTAAATACAATATCATTAACATATATCTCGAGATTTTTAAGACTTAAGAATCCACTCACGTTATGAGGTCATAATCAATTATATATATGTGGTAAATGGGTATATATGCAATAATAATAATATGCATTCATTTAATAAAATTTTATAAAATTCATATTCAATTTTTTAAATTAAATTAATCGCTAAAAATTAATAATATAATTATTAAATAGTAATAGCGATATACTATAATATACTATTGTAAAATAAAAGAATTGCATTATCATGACCTACCCTTTGACCGAATGATTCCGATCTTTGTAATGACGTCGATGATGTCATTGTTTCTGTGGCCATTGATGCTGATGATGATGGTGCTGCGGATGATGGTGATATTAAAGACGAAGAATGTGATGACTGTGGATTCATATCACCCGTAAATGCATTATTTGTGATCATTGTCGATGTTAATATATCATCAGATCTGCAAATAGTAAACATATGCAATTTTTAGTATACATTATTAGTAAATATCAAATAAATATAAATAAATTAACCATAAACTAATACATTAACTCATAGTAATTAGCATTTTTTATAAAAAAAATGTGTATGATATTTATTTATTTAACACATATATAAATAGTATATATTCATTCATTTAATAGTAATAATAATAATAAAAATAATAAATTAACATGCTAATACTAGTTAATGTTTGGGTGTAGTTAACTTTCGCATAAAAAATTATTACGATTATATTATTTTAAAATAAATAATATTAAAACGTATGAATATATTTATTTTCTTTTAAAAAACTGAATAATAATACGCTGACACTAAAACATTTAAATAGTGTCACACATTCAATAGCACATTCACTATTTAAAAGTATAACATATATTCATATATTGCAAATGCATAGCATAGTATGCTGTTTTCCTCACTCTTTTGGTGCACATGCACTTTGAGGGCGCACAATATTCTTAGATTATGATTAAATAATACATGTTAACTATGAATACACTATAACCCTATGAAATCCCTATGTATGCATATTTCAAAGGGGAAAATGCAAAAAAAAGACATATTTTAAGTCTGAAATGTATTCGTGCACGAAATGTATCCATTTATATATATAAAGAATATCATTCGTGACATTATAACGTGAGAAAAATAGAATCTCATTTCATATTAAACAATATTTGATTCATAACTCGAGTTATAAGACTCTATATAATAATACTTTTCTTAAAATACATTTTTTCACAATTCATTTGCATAAAAAGTGAGGTCATATAATATACATGAAAATATACTAATGATAAATAAAGTTTTAGTATTTTTGAGTGTAAAAAGAGCTAAAAAGTGAGGTCAAAGGGCGTATTTAAGACATACATGTTATCGTCGTCATCATCATCTGAGGACGTCGAAGATAAAAGAGGGGGTGCATGTGCTTCGCTATGGGACTGTGATATTCCCGTCGTCTTTTTAATTATGTCCAACAATGGTCTGGCGGCGGACGACGATTTCCAACGGCGGTTCTTAATACGTGATGATGACGATGATGATGAATTCGATTGTAAAGAGTCTGAGACCATTGAAGATTGATGCTGATTTTCGGGTGGACCCGGACATGGTGATTCAATGGACGCGTTTTTCATGCACCATATGTGCACTGTCATTTGACAATGGACACAGATGTGTCCGAAACTGCCCCAAATCGGGGCCAAACATCCCGAAAAACTACAGTATAATTGTAACCGTGTTAATTCCTGAGGAATTACAAAATGATGGCCCCCTTCAGAATGACCCGGACTCAGCGTCGACAGACGATGACCATGGGCCGATTGTGACGCCGGAAGTGATGAATGCCGTTTATGTTTCTTTCCCGAAGGACCTGATGATGAATGATCCAAAGACAATCTTAAGACAGTATTTTGCGGTGATGATGATGATTCTATTGATTGCGATAAAAGCTGATGATGTGAATGTGAATAACACGCGAACACGTGATGTGCGATTGTGGCTAAACACGAGACAATGGCCACGGACGATACGTCATTAGGTTGAGCGTGTGATATGATACTATCAATGGCCAATTCGATGCTACCGTATGATCCAATATCGTTTGCTAAGAGTTCGTCAATTGTTGCGTGGAATTCGTCTTTAGGTGAGGGCATTGTTGCAGGGACCAAACCAATTTTAGCGGCCTCACGCCATTGGTCCAATTGTTGCTGTACAATGTCACGTGCGTGATTTAAGAATGGCGAAAAAAGCGTGTCTAAAGGCGCGTGCGGTGATGAATCTAAATTCGTATCGAACTGTTGTAACATTTCGGGTTTAAATTCTTTAAATTTCAACGGTGAATCGGGCAATAGCCATGTGCATGCGATTTGCCACGCCCATCGGGAAACAGTACGTCGGGTGTGTGCATTGACCAATGCGGGAAACACATGACCGGCCATTGTATAGAACAACAAAGCATTTGGTGAGCATTGTTGTGTTAAAAGCCATCGTGTCATTCGCAATGAATGGGCGTGAACGGCATCGATTTGATTAGGAATATCACTTATATCATGGTGAATATGATGATGATGATGTCCATGGCTAAAGCTATGATGACCATAAATGTGAATATTACTATGACCATGGCCATGACCGATATTATTGTTATTCGTTACATCATCATCATTTTCTTCATCCGATTCCATAGTCATTATCTGTGCGCGTGTATCATACTGTCCAAATGAATGGGATTTGCGTGTCTGAGCCATGGACGTTCCCGAAGAACCATCATGTTCTAAGAAACATGTATTCGTCGTTAGATTCTCCGCGGACATTGACGCGTGCCGATGCCGTGTGGCATCTAAGGTCATCTTTTCTAAAGTCGCTTCTAAGGCCCGAATTCTTTTAATGGCGGAATCAATTTCCGACTGTTGATTTTTGCGTCCTCTTATCTTTTCCAAATGATCCTTTTCATTTTTAATCATTTCCTGTATCGTCGCGACACGTGACGCTTCATACTCCTGTTGTGTCCGTTCCGACGCCGGTAATGGTGCCGTAATGTGAGGCGGTGGTGCCGTTGGAACGGCCGGATTTTTCAGACCCAATAAAGTGAGTCCGACATACGAACCGCAGTTTTGTATCATTCGGACGACATCCCCATGACCATGTTTCGTCACTAATGTACCGTTCACTTTTATTATACGATCACCCGCACGGACACCCGCACGATATGCCGCACCATCTGTAAACACACATTTTTTTAATATTCTTTTATTTTTTTATTATTTTATTATATTATCATTATATCCTCAAATATTTCATTACACTTTTTTTTAATATTAAAATTGTCTCATATCACGAGTGAAGCATTTTTATGCATACATTAAATGAGATATGAAATAAATACCTCAGACTCTAAGACTATCTGAGCCTATAAATCTGTGTATGACTAATTATTATTTAAGTTTAACTCAAGATATAAGTACGATTTTATATTATAAACTTTTTATTATGCTTTAACTTCGCACTTATTTTATCATAATACAAAAGTGATTTCCTAAATTTTGAGGTTAAACGGTATATTATCAAAATAATTGAACATAATTATTAATAAAATTATATATAATTTTTTTAAAATTAAAATATAATCCCATCATAATCATAGTATATATATATATATATGGATTAATATATATGATAAATGCGTATATTATATAATTATAATTAAATATATGCGTATATTTATTATATGAATATATATCTATGACCGTACGTCGTACGGTCATTGTTAATTCATAATATATCATCATCATCATTACGATCGTTTCTATTAATGTGTGAAAATATCATTTAAAATTATATTATATAATTATATATAAATGTGTTTATATCAAATGCCGACATATGTGCATTCAGATTATGTGTATATTTATATTTATATTTAAATATAATTAAAATAAATAAATATATTAAAATATACCATTTATAGAATAATAATATATAAATTCATTTAATGTCTACATAATTAACATAATAAATTTGTAAATGAATTAACGTTTAAAATAGAAATGAATCAATAATGAGTGATAAATTAAAATGAAAAAAATGTCATAATTAATGAAATAGAAAATGATTATGATGATGCTTTTGGGGCGTACAAAAAACGCATTAAATAATGACATTAAATAAATTGCATTATAAATACATATTAAATATGCATATATTATAAGATAATTAAATAGGATAATGGTAAAGGTCGTCATGTACCGGGTTTAACTGATTCCACAAAAACGGGATTATCGCCGCTGACCCTTAACCCATAACCTCTTTCGTCTTTTTGTATGATCACACATCTCTTCACCAATTGTGATGACACTGCCGAAGATGCCGATGATACCGATAATGGCGATGGTGATACTGAAGATGATGCTGATGATGGTAAAGGTATAGATGATGATGACGATGGTGGCGGCGGTGATAAAACACTATGCGTGTCCATAGGCATGACCTCTCTCATTCGCAACGCTATTATAATGTACCCCTTTATAAAGGGTCATTTACATTAATATTATATATTTTATAACAATTAATATATGTATATATTAATTGAATATACATATAAACAGAGAATAGATATTTTAATTAATAATAAAACGGTATAAATATAAAAAATAATTATATTTTAAAATATAATAAATTATAATAATATGATGATGATATGAATTGAATATTTTCAATTCTCTTATATTATACATATACATACACATGAACATACATTACTAAACATGACACAGTCATACACACATACAATTCACTCATATAATACTACGAACACTGTGTTCATACACTATGTTTGCATATTAAATATCCCTTCACTATGATTATACACTCTGTACTTTGTATAAACATACTCTGCAATGTATACTATACATTCACTAAACCCTATTTTCATACATTATTATTGTATTTAACTCAATTCTCTGCCATTGAATTTCAATGGAAATGCTTAATGTTCACATAGTAACATACATGTTCACTATGAACATAGATAGCGCCATATTCTCTATTAACTCATTTCTTAATTTACTATAAAATTAGTCCGTCATATACTAAAATTATTCAATAAAATGTTAACTCAATTTTCTCATACGCTTAAAAATTAATTAATGACGGACTAATACCATATATACCCCAATATAATATATACTAATCATTGTAATTAATATTGAGGTAAACTATAAATTAATACGTTTAAATATTTAAATAAAATCAAAATTTAACTGAATTTATCCTCAAATTTTAGAAATATTAAGTGACGGCGAAGAAATGCTATGTCCATACTATGCCCATACTAAAATTCAAATACTTATATCTATGAATATGCTGTATAATATATTAGCATTGATTTATATGGAAATATATAAGTTTTAGAACAATGCGCAAATATGAGTTTTTATTTTTATTAAAAGTGTTAATTATATTAATAATGTATATTTATATTAATTTTATTCATATGCATATACTAACATAAGTTTATATTATAGTATATGCATGATTTGATATTAAAGATAAATATATAAACGTATACGACGTATATGTTCATATACATTGATATATGTAAATATTTATGTATAAAAAAGTCTTTGGGTTTTCCCTATGATTATATAATTAAATTTTATATTATATATTTACATATTTTAAGTTTACATATTACATTAGTTTAATGCTATGATTACATATTTAAAATAAACGCATTAATAACTTTTATAAAAAAAATTGCATTTTTAATTTTCAATTTTTATCTTTAAAATTAATAATGTTTAATATTGATATATCATCATTTTAGAAATTATATACTGTGAAACCTCTCTTAAGCGGACACCCATTTGCAACCGTCTAAGTGTCCGCTTAAAGGAGGTGTCCGCTTAAG
>JAQIXB010001501.1:0-10509 GCA_034697405.1 Mesoplophora pulchra
ATGGACACATTCTAAATATTTCTTTGATATCTCTTAAGATAAAAAAAAGCATTTTAAGCACTTTTTACGTCTCTAATCATTATTTTAAACGAAAGGGAACACCTTTCGTGTTATGATACATAATTACCTTTTGAAGCATCGGTTTTATTGCGATTTATTTCCAACTGTTGTCGTTTTAATGCTATTTCTTCATTGGTTAAAGGACGGGGTCTAAATTGAGGCAAAAATCGTTTTTCGGTTAAAAACATTTTCGAAACACATATTATAATGGGGGCCTCATCATTTGAGGCACAATCAATTAAACTTTTCTTTAGTTTTTGAGATTGTAATGGGAGAGAATCAAAAGTTTGTGCATCTGAACACATAAGTCTTTCAGCGCGTTCTTCACTTATATCACACGGACACGGAATCACTTCAGAAACCATTGAGAGAATAGCATCAGCTAAAGGAAGCCATTGTGAGATGATCAATTGTAACTGTGTACGTGCATCACAATGATTTAAATCACGATTCGTAAATTTCACATCTAAAGATTTAGCGATTTTTTCGATGGACATTTTATCGCGACGTATCACTATGGTATCATAAACGGAGAATATATTTTCTAATACCATTGTGACAAATAATGGTTTCTTAGCTTTTGATTGTGCACCCTTAAGAATCCTCTTTTCTTTTTTTATTAAATAAAAGTCACCCCATAAAGTCTTATTCAAAACATCCTCTTTTATGCCATATTTTTTTGACAAAAATTTACTGAAACTTTTAATTGTAAATCCCCATTTATCGATAGCACATGCAAATGCGACATTTCCATGTTCAGGTGAAAAATAAACTGAAGAATCATCGATGTCATCCATTCCCGAACTCCAATCATATGTGCATTCATTAGCATTATCTGATAATTGTGTTCTTTTTAATTCATCATTTTTCATTTCTGAATTACTCTTTCCCATTACATCAGAGGTCAAAAGTTCGCCTAAAAACGCATTAATCTGTTCTAATATTTGCTGTAAATGAATATACGCATCTAAAGGTGATAATTGACGCTCAATAAAAAGACGATCGATTTTATTCAAAACCAAAACGGGTTTAATCCCTTCGATCCATGCCTGTTCCAAAGACGCCTTTGTCTGGGAACAGACACCTTCAATCACATCGATCACTAATATAGCACCATCACAAAGTCTGATTCCTGTGGACACCTCTCCATAAAAGTCAACATGTCCCGGGGAATCAATTAAATTAATTAAATATTCAGTGCCCTCTAAATTTATAAAATAAATTTCTATAAAATTTAATGGAAAAATATAGTTAATATACCATTGGAATGTATTAATGATATGGAACTGCTTTTCATGGTGATGCCCCGTTCCTGTTCGTCCTTTCGACAGTCCAAATATCGCAGTTTTCCCGCCATTCTCTTCGATATGATCCCATTACTCGCCACTAATGAATCGGCTAAAGTCGTTTTTCCTAAAAATGCATTTCATTCATAAATTAATGCCTTTAATTTGACATTTACCATGATCGACATGTGCTAAAATACAGATGTTTCTTATATTTCGGGTGTTCTTTTGCAGTGATTTAATCTCTGTTTTCGTATAATTCTTCATTTTCAAATATAATATATTAATGTTTTTCTAATATTTTCTAAATGTATATTAAATCCGAAATAAATTACTGATTAAAGTATTGATTATGATCATTTCATACATGTGCTGTCATTTGTTTTTCACGTGTTTCTTTAAGTTAGAGGTGTGCGCAAATTAGTTCATTAGTACCGTTTTACCTCACATATAAGACCGGGTCTTATATCGCGAATTTTGAAATGAATATTTTAAATGAATCAAAAAAATGATCACACCTCACTTTATAAGACCCCTCAAAAATAGAAAATCATAAATTACGTAAATAATTAAAAAATAAATAATATATTAAATACTTTAATAATAATAATAATTAGTAATTAATAAATACTTTAAAATAAATAATTAGGTTATTTTTTAAATGTGATTATTAAATATTTAAAATTTAAGTCATTTTTATTTTAATTTTTTATAATGATAATAATTAATGTTATGCTTAAATAATTGTATATTAATTCTTAAAAATTATTTTTATTTTTAAAATTATTACATACAAAATTATTACATGTATATTCTGCAATTTTTGCGTATATATACCGTTTTACCTCACATAAGAGCACAGGTCTTATATCGCGAGGTTTGAGTGGGGGGTCTTATACCTCGAGGAATAAGACCCTCACATGTAAAACCCCTCAAATGAGCACTTTTTTAATCTTAAAAAAATGATCACCCATCGCGATATAAGACCTGATCTTATATGTGAGGTAAAACGGTATGGTCATAAACGTAAAACAATTTTAAGTTAAATTAAGTTTATTTATCAAAACTGTAATTTAATTTAACATTACATTTTTATTAACTTAAATTGTAAAAATTAACATAAATTAAAATAACATATTTTCTAATACATATTAATGATCTAATGCTGTTATTACGATGGTACACATATTACTCTGTTAGATTAGGTTAGGTTAAGTTAAGTTAAGTTAGGTCAAATTAGGTTAATTACTTTCTCTGTTATGTCAAAAAAGGTCAGAATGTGACAGGATTTAATGTATTTTTAAACGATTCACGTGACTGTGACGTCATGGAGTTTTTGTGAGAATGACCCATTTCTATTAACGGTGAAAAATGTCATATTAATCCTATTTTTGTTTATCATTACATGTGTATTATAAAAATATTATTATATAAATAAATATGAATAATACTGTATGATAAACTGTTTGTTTGGCATTCTCTTATGCAATGTGTTTATGCACATTATGCATTTTATACATTAAACATTTTACATATTAATATAACATACGAATATGCGTATCGAAAGGATACCGAATTATGCATCGTCATACTGTATATGTGTAAATTTTGTTAAAAATAAAAATATGACGTAAACGATGATGTATAATTTACAGTGACGAATAAATGAGATAAATATTACAATACACAGCGGTAAACTTATTTATGAACAGAATACTATAATAAGAGTGTAACTTAAGGTTAGCATAACAGAAAAGGAACTTTCGGATTAACTTTCCATTTCGTATTTGAATTAAGTATCGATATTCATGGGAATTCAATTGTTAATAACAATAACATTCAAATATTAAACTGCAAAATACTTTCATATCATAGCCATCACTGTATGTTCTAATGTTTTATGACGGAATATTAAACATTAAAAGTTTCATTTCTAATTTTTAAATGTCTATAGAATTTGTCAGTCATTTAAATGTTTTAATATAATATATTCCCTTTGCTATATGCAAAGATATGACGGTACAGTTATATAGTTATCTCAGTTTACAATTATTTTATTTATATATGACGATTGTGGATACTTTATATATGAATATACATATTATAGTATTGTGTTTTTTATACAGCATTATCAGAAGAACTGTGTGCACACGAATGTGCAATTCTATGCGTAACCATGTGTTATGCAGGAAAGTTATACATACAGTCGCGGACATGCATAACACATGCTAATGCATAGAATCGCACATTCGCGTGCACACCGTTCTCCTAAAATATACTGTATTTAATGGAAAATTCTTTGAAACATATTTTTATGCATATTTAAAGTTAAGTTTGAAGCTAAAGAAACTGTGCAAAAATGTAAATAAATTTAATGCATTTTTGAATTTTCTCTTTGTAATTATTATATTTTAGTATAACCATATACTATATATAGAATAACTATTGCAAAAGAGTAAAGAAATGTAACACTTTATGTCATGAATAAAATGTAGCCATAGACATCCAATTGTTGCTCTATAATTTTAATAATATAATTAATAATAATTAATATTAGAGTATTATTGGAATTTCACCGCGAATGTCACAACAATGATAAAGATATAGGGCAATGCGTGTGTAATATATTGCAAATGAAATGCGCATGCGTATGATTTAAGACCAAATCGAGTAATAGAGTCATACACAGTGTGTTCAGTTCCATTTCTATCATTAATTAAAATATTTCATAATTTTAAAATAATTTTCATTTAAAAATATTCACAGATAATCGCATAATATTTTTATCGTAAATATAAAAGTGATAAAAATCGATATTTTAAAATAAAAATATAAAATAATTAATTATTAAACGTAAATCCGCATTTCGCCGGTTTATTACTGATTGAAAATGCATGATTCGAATGATGTTGATTTTGAGCCGAATGTTGATCATGTGTTACAATTGATACGCCGTCCGATGAAAAAAGGAGAGACATGGTATTTGTGTGACAAAAAATGGTTCGAAATGTGCAAACTCTATATTGAGACGAAAGACGTGATTCATAATCCCGGACCCATCGATAATTCTAATCTCTTCAAATCTAAGGACGGACCGATATGGGAATTAAGAGAGAGGCTTCAGGAGGAATTGGATTATCAATTCGTACCTGAGGATGGATGGCATTTGTTAGTACAGCATTTCGGTCTAACGGATGATAATCATATTATTAAGAGACCTGTCATAGAACAGGGGAAATTCTCCTCTTTTTGCATCGTCGAAGTGTATCCCATAGAATTAAAGCTGTGTCTTTATGGGGCAAAAGAGGACATTATCGTAAAACATTTCAGCAGAATTACGACACTCTTTGAATTGGAAAATGAAATGCGACGATTGTTTAATATCGATGCATCTAAAGATACTCAGCTATGGTCGAACGGCTCTGTCCTTAACCCTCACAATGATATGGCACCATCATCAATGTCCGCATCATCATCACCGTCTAAAACTAACGATAATCAAACGCTGAATGACGCGGGTCTTAACAGTGGTACCATAGTGACACTCGAAGTACGTAATGCTGACGGAACATGGCCCTCATCACGACCACGCTATGGTGCAATCGCCACACGATCATCTAAATGCGTCCCCGGACTTTGTGGACTCATGAATTTGGGAAATACGTGTTTCATGAACAGTGCTCTCCAATGTCTTTCGAACACACAGCCTCTGACTCAATTCATAATCAGCGATGAGTATTGGAATGAGTTAAATCCCGATAATCCTTTAGGAATGAATGGTGAAATCGCAAAGAGTTATGCGGATCTGATAAAAGCACTATGGTCGGGTTCACACACGTGTCTCGCACCGCGTGAATTCAAATTATCGGTCGGGCGTTTCGCACCTCAGTTCAGTGGTTTCGCTCAACAGGACTGTCAGGAACTCATGGCCTTTCTTTTGGACGGTCTTCACGAAGACCTAAACCGTGTTAAAAAGAAACCGTACATTGAGACGAAAACGGACGTGGATCCACGACCCGATGAAATCGCTGCCGCAGAATCATGGGATAATTATAAAAAACGAAATGATAGTATTATCGTTGACACTTTTCATGCTCTTTTGAAATCGACTTTAGTATGTCCCGACTGTCAATTGATCAGTGTCACATTCGATCCTTTTTGTTACTTAAGTTTACCACTCCCTGTTAAGGTATGTATGGATTTATTATTTGACGATAATTATTTTTCTATGTATAGAGAGAACGTCCGATTGACCTGATCTTTGTTCCCGCATTAACACGTAATTATATTGATAATGAAACCAATGATCAAATAAAAGCATTACAAATATCACGCCTCTCAATACCTAAATATGGATATATTTCTGATATATGCAGCGCTGTGGCGAAAGTGATTAATGACAGTGAATTATTTAAGCATAACATAGATCCCGATCGGTTATTGATCGTCGAAGTATATAATCATCGTTTTCACAAAACGTATTCTTCCGATGAACAGTACAGTGTGCAAATCGATGACATTGTTGTGTATGAAACGATTGAAGATACGTTTTCAGTGCCCGTATATTTGAGAGAAGTTAAAAATGACGATACATATGCTCTCTTCGGTCGGCCTTTTCTTATATCATTAACGGACACGAATTATGACACTATAAATGAAGCGGTGACACAACAATTAAAACGATTCATGAAATTACCATCATCAGATGAAGAATCAGACTCTGATGAGGGTGTGGCTGAATGTGAAAGAACTGATCGCTTTTCAATCAGTATGGTCAATTCTTATGGTACCATGGATCTCGAGAGATTGGACCGTACAAAATCATTGAAAATTTCAGAGAAATGTTATTTGGCTGTGGATTTCCCGTCACGTATTAAAACGAAATATTTTAATGAATCTGAAGTCGAAAATTACTATAAATTACCGATTCAAAAACCTATGAATTCTTTGACTAAAGTATCAATACCATTATCAGAATGCATAACGCAATTTACAAATGTCGAAAAATTAGGTGCTGATGATCCATGGTATTGTCCACGATGTAAAAAGCATCAAATGGCAAATAAGAAATTCGACCTTTGGTATTTATTCATAATATATTTTTAGATAATTTTTATATTTATTTTATAATTATCAATTTTAGGACACTGCCGAAAGTTCTAATTATTCATTTGAAACGCTTTTCATATTCACGCGTATATCGTGATAAATTAGACACTTTTGTGGATTTCCCTTTAACCAATTTAGATATGGGCGAATATATACTAAATAACCCTATGAACGAACCTGTGCTCTATGACCTTATAGCTGTGGCCAATCATTATGGTGGTTTAGGGGGAGGTCATTATACAGCATATGCTAAGAATGTTAACACCGGGAGTTGGCACTCTTTCGACGACTCTAATGTCACATATGCGTGCGAAGATAATGTCGTGTCTAAAGCCGCATATGTACTCTTTTATCAGAGACGAGAATAGTGTTATCTTTTTTATTGAAAATATGTCACAATATATTTAGTTTTTATAATTAGTTATTATACAGTACTTTATGCATCAATCTTAATGCAGACCTTTTTATTGTTTCATGTAATGATTATTATTATTATTAATTATTATTAATATACATATGTTTATTACATTTGTATATTATATTTTAATATAAAAAATATATAATTTTATTTTTCATATTTTTTCAGTTATAATATGGGAATCATTTAAGAAATTTATTAATTTATAATTTATTTTATTAATTTCATGTGATAACAGATTTGCGATTTTATTTCATTTTTTTATTTAAAATTATTCAGGCATTACACGAATTTTTTAATAAAAATTAATTTATTAAATCCCATATTATAAATGAAAACGTATAGATTCATATCCCATTTTAATAATGTTTAAATGCTTAACAATTTTTTCGCATATATTTTAATCTTAAATTTGATAAAAATAAAACATTAAATATTCTTTATTATTATTCATTTAAAGTAAACTAAAATTAGGTCCTCATCTGTTCAGCAATGGTACGATTCAGCTATGGTATGTGTTGTAAAATCTTTAATCTTTTTACATCCAAATTTACCGAATGCGGTCATTATATTTAGGCAGTTATTACTTTGTTAAGTCAGGTTGGGTTAGGTTATGTTAGGTTAAGTGTATTATTTCTCGGTATGGTCAAATATGACCAAAATATGACTGAATCTGATGTCATTTTAAAAAACTTAATTCTTGTGACATGTAAGAAGCAGCATAATATCCCAATTAAAGTGCAAAATATCTCATAATATTCCACTGAATGTAAAATATTAAAATTGTAACATTTTCCCATTTTTTAAAAATTTCAACATACTTATGTCACATGTTTTTATCAATTTTCTAAAACAATAAAACTTAAAAAATAATTTAGAAATATTTTATACTTTTAAATGATTCTATAAACACTACAATATGTACATATATTTGTGTATATCGAAATGTAACTCCAAATGGCATATGTAACATGTAAATGTGTTTAGGCTCAGGAATCAAAAATAAGATTCAGACAAAAGTTAAACTAAATCCAAATCGAAGCACATACACCTATTCACAAATGATACTTAAGTTCAAACTCAATCGGTATTCATGAATGAGAGATATTTTTTGAATATGATATTGACTCACAAATTCTGAGTCACTTTTACCGGATTTAAGCATGTAAATTTGGCTCACACTAAAGATACCATTCATTTATCAAAAGCATGTCTCAATTTAATTGAAAAAATTTCATGTTTCATTTAAAACGTGAATACATTCAGTTAAAAACAAATATGAAATTTAACATGAATTTTTAAAAAAAAAATTAAAAATTAAATATATTAAATATAATTAAATGCTGAGATATTTGCATATATACACTCATTCTATTAGCATTGTATATATTATGCGCAAATATTGCAAATGTTTTCTCATATAATATTATTGAACGCATTATACAATTGAATTACAAAAATGTTCGATGGCATTTGAAAACAGTAATACATTAATATTTAAATGCAAAAATGTTGTTTTTGTTATATTTAAACATACATTTAAAAAAATAAAAAAATCCGATTTTGAATTTTACATATTAAACATTTAAAAAAATGGACGTTCCAAAAGATCAGTATTTTCATTGTTTATTTTTAAATCATTTTCTTTAATATCAGTATCAGTTTCTTTAGTATCATCGCAATTATTTTTACATTCACGAACGGGTGATAAATATAAAGATGAATTAATGTAATCGCCATGCGGAGGTATATACTGAAATGCGCTAATATCTGCACATTGAAATGAATAATTCATAGAAATCGGTGATGTCATAAAATTGCCATTTTCTTCGGCCGATTCTTTAATCAGTATATTGTCATTTCGCAGTGTTTTCTTTTCCGACGGAACAATTTGAAGATGCATCGTTTCACTCAAATGACTTTTAAAGAATTCTTTTCTTTTGACAATTATCGGATTTTTAAGAATTTCGTCCTTTTTATATGACACAATATTTTCATAATATTTAAAAATCGATTTAATTTTTTCATTAATAATATTCAATTCTTTATTATGATCATAGTCTTCTGATGATAAAAGCGAAACATTATTTTTTAAAATTTTAATTTCTGATGATGATACTGTAATTAAAAAAAATTAAATTTAACATTAAATGATCACATGAAAACGCCTGAGGATTATTAAACGAAAGAAAAGGTCATCATCAATTTCGGGTCTAATTAATGACGTTTTCTGTGGTCATTTACGGTAATCATAACATACATTTGGAGATGATTTTCTCATATTCATCACAATGATTAATGAATGCATTAATGAAATGGCGTTTTTCATTGGAATTATCCATTTCAATGGTGACATAAGAGATATCATTGAATGTGTCTTTTAAATGCGTATAAATTTCGTGATGTTTCTTTTGACGGTCGTTAATTGAGTTTAAAGAATTGCAATATTTTTGGACATTTAAACGCATCTCTTTTAAGAGGTCATTTTTAGGGTTCACATTCATAAAATCGGAAATAAATGGGAATGTCTTTAAACGCTTTAATTTTTCTTCACATTCATTCATCTTTTTATTTAACGATTTATTCATTTCAATAAAATACGTCATTTGATTTTTCCAATAATTTATGCGTTCATTAATATTGTGTTTAATGCTATCATACGCTGTTAATTGTGCATTAATTAATGTATATATTTTGTGATCATCGGTCATTTCCAATTTTAGATGATTCTTTTTACTCATTTTTTGGATGCGTTTCGCCATTACATAATTAGAAAATGATAAATAAAATCGAAATATTCCATCACCGGTAAAAGTGACGAAATAAACGGGTAATGCTTTCGTTATCCGCGTATTTTCATCCTAAAAATTATGTGTTAAATGTTTGTAAATATCATATTTTCATTCATTTTAAACCTTTGATATTTCCTTAGACCATTGAATTGCGATTTTCCCGAAATCCGATTTTTGTTTATTGTCCCGAATCGGGAAACATGACTTAAACCGCGAATGACATTCCTCTGCATTAAGATAATTAAACAAAAAATATGTGATAATTTCAAACGCCCCATGATTGTCTTTTGAAAGATTTTCACTGAAAAAACATTAATATATTAATATATTAATAAAAAAAATTTGAGGCATAATCAGTGTCATACGGTGTTAAATGCATCGATTCATTCATTTTGAGACAAAACGATTGAAATCCCATCACTTTTAAGTTAATTAAAAGGGCATCACACACCGCATTCATATTCATTTTATTTATATTTTAATAATAATTTAACAGAATTCACTATGAAATTAGAATCATATTTTAAATCAATATTATGAAACACATTTCATGGATGCACATTTTGAGCTCAATTTTTAGCGCCAAAAGACTTTCACTGTGTATTCATGCAAAATTGGGTATGACTTTACTTAACCCTCTCTATAGATGAACACGGGATTCACTTACATTGGGGATGTTAGGTTAGGTTAGGTCTACGATTAGCTATTATTTTCCCGTGTTCATCTATAGAGAGGGTTAAGTAAAGTCGTGCCCACTAAAGTGCCTTTATACCGTTTTACCTCACATAAGAGCACTGGTCTTATATCGCGAGGTTTGAGTGGGGGGTCCTATACCTCGAGGTAT
>JAQIXB010001502.1:0-10507 GCA_034697405.1 Mesoplophora pulchra
TATATATATATATATATATATATATATATACTGAAATAGAATACACAGTTCACTATACACTAAAATATATAATCATTGATTTTAAATAAAAGTAAATATGAGTAAAATAAAGCACACATATCGTGATGTGATCGCATAATTTTTTTGTAAAAATCTTATCATAAATAAATAAAATGATGATTATTCCCAATAAACTTTATATTTTAGTACTTTTTATATTACTATAATATTATCTTAATATTAGACACATGATCACGTGCTAATGTACATTGTAATTCAATTTATAAAATAGCAATACTCTAATACTGTATACATAAAGAAATATAATAATTAAATTATATGCATAAAATATAGAAATATATAAATATGTGTAATATGTGATGAATATACTAATATATTCTCATATATTAGTACACACAGAAATAAAAGTAATAAAAGTAAAAGTATGTTATAAAATACTATATCAATATTTTAGTGGAAATTCGATGTATTATCATTTTCATATTGAAAATCGCTAAAAAAATAAGTCATATGTCATAAAAGTACATAAATCTACATTTATGAAAGTACTTTCTTATGAATACTATGGTAAACTAAAGATTGGTATAGTGAAAGTTAACCTTTTAATATTTTCAGATGAAAACAAAAAAGAAATACTGAATATAGAGTATTATCATTACAATATCATGTCACAAAAATATGTGTATTAAAATGAATATGGAGTCATGGATATGAATATATCGTATTAAAGTAAAACGCCATTCTTTGTATATGTGTATTATTACTTTGGGAATATCATTGCAAAAGTGATATTGAAATAGTAATAGTAATATAGTGACAGTGAAAGAATTTTCATAATGTAAAAGTATTGCGATTTATTGACTCAAAAGAGTAAGCAAAAAGTGAATAATATCTGCAGATATACAATATATATATATATATATCCACATATAAAAGAAGAATATTACACTTTAGAAGTGCCTTTCGTGATGGATCCTAATAACTGACCACGAATATACACTGTATATATATTGAATGTTATACCATAACATAGCTTTATTCAGTGTGAAGTGTAATAAAAAAGACGCCATTACTATTACCACAGATTCAAAAGAAAAGAGTATGGATTTTTTGAACATATATAATAAAAGTAATGTAAAAAGAGATGTTTGATTTGTGATTTGTCACATTTTATCCGATATTATGCTATAGGGCTAAAGACCAAAAGTAATAGCTAAAGATATTGGAATTAAATCAAATGCCACTTATGCCACTTATAGAATAAGAAATATTTTTTTATTATAAATAAATAAACAGAAAATTTACATTTTATAAAATAGAAATTAAATAAAAAAAATAAATTATTTTTTAATGGAAATTTTTTCATTCTATCATTATATTGTATTAAATAAATTTAAATATAATGTTAGTATAAAGGATAGTGCATTATAGTATATTGATATATACATAATTTGTAAATATGTTTGACCGCAGTGCGGTTATAAAATATGCTTTTTACTCCCGTAATGGCACATTCTCACAATACATACATTAAGAATGATATGATGGCATATCATAGTGTACACAGAAAGAAGAGAAATGATGCGACGAAAATCTGTGCTCTAAAATAAGCATGACTCTGCATTAACGCACAGAATAATGCACATTCAATGCATGAGTCTCATTAACACAAATGTGGAGAGTGCATTAATGCTCAGCAAATATATGTCCATTGTCATTCTGATTTACTATTCTGATGCACTATGAGCATAGCATACACTATTTACTCGTAATCATTGCAAATAATATGCGTATGATATTCGCATTATTCTCTCTTAAAATATATTTTTTATACATATATACATAATATATAAATAATACGCACGTATATATATTATGTTCGTTATCTCCGCATAAATGTTTAGTGAATATTAGTAAATGCTCAGAATAAAAATGTAAAAACAATAAAATTCTGTTTAAATGAAACGGAATTAACCATAATAATAATTATAAATAACTCTCCCATTATCTTTGATGAGAATATAAAATTTCATATTCTCTTTTGCATAATCATTAACTTTTTTACTATTTTTATTGAAAGATAATGCTAGTACCGTACTAGTAATAGTACATGTCAAATAAAACGAATAATATATATATATATTTTTATTTTCTAAACTATTATTGTATAATATTTCTATTTTCATATCATATTAAAAATTCCGAAAATATAATAAAATGCATGAATCGGGTTATAAAATGCATGGAAATGGTGATTTTTCGTTAATTGACTCGAATCTGTCGTCCGTAACTATGCTAAAATTGAGTTAAAAAAAAGTTGAACTGAATTTAAATAAAAGTTTTAGAACTTTTTATCACATTAGTAACAGCACATTAACTAAAATTTAAATATATATTAAAAAAAGCGAAAACGATTAACACTAAATTTTTTCATATATATTTTTAATTATTTTAAGTATTTTATCATATGATTGTTTTATTAAATAATATATTAAATATGATATTAAATATAAATCGATTAATCAATTGATTTCAATTGAGTTAAGTATTTGTTTATATTATTAAATGGTTTTGAATTTAATAACAGCCTAAATGTAGAGAGCACTTAATATATTAGAGACATGTATATATGTATGTATCGATTACTACGGTGTCATGTCCTTATAATGTAAGTTTAGATTCACTAAAAAATACTTTTGTATCATATAAAGACATATAAGAATGTGCCTTTGTATTATATTGTATTTACTAACATTTACTAGCATTTACTGGTCTATTCTATTCTCAATTTAGCAGAAACTTCTTTAATTTTTTATTAAGTGTTCATCAAAGATAATTATAGTTAATCTTTTTTATTATTTTACACACACTTTTAGTACAAAATCAATTTATAACTATAATTTATTATACAAAAAATTTACATTTTCATTTAAATAAAATTTAATGTATAAAAAGTGTATGCGCGATTCATTCTCTGAATAAAAATTACTAAAGGAATACTATTGTTTAGTTTACTTTTTCTTTTATTTCCATTCTCAATTCTATTTCTTACACTTTTTTAGTATTATTTGATACTAACAAAAAAGTGTTCACTTTAATTGCTAAAAAGAGCCGAAATCAAAAGCATTATTACTGAATACATCGATCGAAACGATGAAACCGCATCGGGAAAACTTTTAATGATAGTGATAGTATATATATAGAAAATGGTAATAGTAATGTGTATTAATATTGAGTTAAAAATTAGTTTAATGAAAAAAGTATTTTAAATTTTGAAGAGAAAAACATAAAAATATTATATAATTTTATAGTATGACTTTAGACACTAATGCTATTTATCGCTTTAGTGACGAAAGTACTAATCTGAGAGCATTAAGCGATGCGCATGAAAATGCTGTTCAAAGATCTCGTAATAGATCCAAATGCGGTGCATATATATCAATTCAAATTAATGATGATGATATGATGAGAGCTCAATACTCACGGCTCAATATATTACTATATATCTCTCTCTGAGGCAATACCCCATTTCTAACTTTTCCATACTAAGCTATTATATCACTCGATTTAAACTTATACTATCATTAACTGAGCACTGTATACATAAACACGCGACTCTAAAAGTACTTATCTGTTGTGATATATTTTCCTCAATGAACATAATTAGAATAACTAATAATTAGAGACGACATAATTAGGGATAAACGGACATAAATAAAGAATCGAAATTAAAGACGCGATTTTATTGGCTTAATATTAATGCATAAACAATTCCATTCTGAAGTATCATTTAGTAAATTTGCAATAAATTCAGGTTAATTCAGGTGTTCTCAGTTTTATTGTTAATATAATTTCTGCGAATTCTAACATATCAGCTATGAATTTTGATAAAAGTTAAGCCGATTAGTATTTTCTGTAAAATATACTGTCTGCGAAATGCGATCAAATCATTTATGGCAATATTTTAAAATGAATTTTTGAGTAAAAAATTTTCTAAAATAATTTTAGTATATAATTATATATTTATATAGACGATGAATAAAATAAACTAATTAAAAACTGTATAAATATATAATATAAAAATAAAGGGTTTTTCATAAAATAAAAATTTGCCCTAAAGATACTTCGGAACCCTATATACGAACAGAATTTTGCATTTACTCTATCGCTGTACCTATGTTTTCATAAAGTTTTTCAAAAAAAAAATAAAATGTCAAAATTTTATTGATTAAAAATATTTACTATTAAATTAATAGTTAACTTTACTGTTGTTTGAGAATATTCTAAATATACACTGTATGTATACTGTATTAGTTAGGGGTTAGTGAACATTAATTTTATTCAAAGAACGATTTTAAAAATTTATTTAATCTTTAATGTCATCATTATTAAATAAAATCATTTTTTTGTGGTGAAATATATTTTTTACATATGGATAATTCAAAATATCATATGGTAACTAATGAATGATACGAAATTTAATTATATATTTTTTTATTATAAATTTTATTCGAATTAATTTAATTTTTTAATTATTAAATGACTTTAAAATAAATTATATTAATGTTTTTAGTTTTATAATAATTTGATAATTGATTTACGGGTAACATTTATAACTTTTTTATAATTTTTTTACAGACATGATTATCATATCAAAAATTGAATTAATTAAACATAAACAAAATTTAATATAAATATTTAAAAATAAATATGAATATTTTAAGAAATTTCCAATCATAAGAAATATTGAGCATCATTGAAAAAGTATGGCAATAAAGCTTTGTTAATATAAAGGCCATTAAAGATAATAACTAATAATAACTAGCAAAATAAAATTACTGCACTTTATCAGGGATAATAATAATGGTAACATACTTCAGTATTAATCAATTTGAGCTAATAATAAACGGATTAAAATGACAGCGTATAATATATATATTTTTATAAATAATTTTGTCATTCTGTAAAATTAAAAAATTACATTTTTTATCTCTCATTTTTCAAAAAAATTGTATTATAAATTGAAAGTGATAAAATTAAATTTTTATTATTATCAGATAATTTCTTTTTTAAATTTAAAGGTGTATTTTTAAAAAAAAATACATAAAATATTAAACTTAATATTTATTTTAAATTAATATTTTTTTATAATATAATTGTTTTATATAAATGATTACATTTTCAGCATATACACGATCAATTATCGAAATGCATTTTTTTATATTAAATGTATTATGTATGATATTACAACGATAGTAATGAATATGGACCTAAATTTAAGGCAAATTTTTGTGCCAAAAAACATTTGAAATAAAAAAGCAAAAAATAAATAAATACATATTAAAAATTTGAGTATTTTAAGTAAAAATTTAATATACAAATATACGTACCTTATATTGCATTTTAAAATATTTGAAAATATTCTAATATATTAGAATATATAAAATATTTAAATTTTAGAAAATTTCATACATTTTTATAAATATTATCATAATTTGCGACCATAAAAATATTCATTTATTCCATTCTTTCATTTTTTCCCAAAAAATCTTAAAAAAGGCTATAAAAAAGCAAAATGGACCCAAAAAAGCAGAAAAAAGCATATTTGCGTTTTTATTTTTTAAGCAAATTGTGGCAAAAAACTATTTTTGGCATATTTTTAATACATACAAATTATTCTAATTATTTCTTTGATATCTCTATAAAAAGGCATTTAACGATGCTTTTAGGCCTTTACCAACTGACTAAAGAGAGTATGTTTTTTATCATCATGAATGTGAATGTATTTTTATGATAAAATAAACTAACATTGAATAGGGCTGACACTATGTACAGAGTATGAAATTTTATTTCAGAATCAAATTGAATATTGCATATGACTCAGAGAGTGATGTTTTCCTTTCCCATTCATTAATTTTCCATTCAATAGCAATAACGACAGAGAAAAGAAAAACAATGCTATGGTCAATAATATAATAGCATTAGTATTGGTATTAGTATTAGTAATAGAGAGTGAAATAATAAAAATGCACCACTTTTTGGTTATAATATTGTTTCAACGCCCTAATGATTATTGTATGCTTTATTGAGATGTATCGTCACGTAATTCATAAATGATACACGTTCTATGAAACTCAAGTGACTCGCATCACAAAACCTTGAAAAATACTAGAAATGGTAATAGCAAAAAGTTAAAGTCAACGGAGCAATCATTTTATTATATGAAACGTATGGAATGATGACAGAAAGTGGCAAAGAGTATTTACCATTTTAATGAGAGTAATAAATAATTCGGGGGTCCCATTTTTATCTTTTATTCTTTTCGTTTCTGAGCCTTTCATATATGATATGATATGATAGGAAAATATCATACGACGATTGTAATAGTAAATGGCAAATGTACACTTATAATGTATATAATATATATAATGCATATAATGGCATTATTCGGGTGGAGATTGAGGAACGTGCAACTTTAATATGCCATAATAAAACATAAGGGATGTGATGCGTTATTTATTATAATAATATGTGCACATCAATACACAGCGTGATCATAAAGACATAGAAAAAGTTTTTTGATAAAAATGTTAAATATAAAGCGTATGTATAAATATGGGATAAAAATGGCAGCATTTTGTGGGATCCCCCATCATGTGGTTTCACAATTGAATTTTATGAAAATCCCTCTCAATTCGGCTCTTCTCTCACAGTGCTTTACAAATACTTTTGTCATCATCATCTTTGAATTGTCATTGAGAATTGAGTATACCATTTTAGTAGAGAGTGTGCATTATTACAATGTATACATTGTGTATCCAGTGCTGTACTAGTACAGTACTAGTTTTATACTGATGAAGTTCATTTTTCTTTTCACGCATCATCGAAATGCACAGCATTTTCTTTGATCACTTTGGGAAAAGAGAAATTTTGAGTATTGCTTTTTTGGCCCTTTTATAGAGAGGCAAATTTCAAAGAACACAGTTAAAGCACTTTATGTAATAGTTTAGTTCAGTAATCAGAAAGAAACTATCATTAACTTACATAATTAACATTAAATTACTTAATATTACTAATATTATTGTAAATATTTTTGTTTTGAAAATAAAATAATATCATTTTAATCAATAGAATTTAAAATATTAATATCGATATTATTTTAAAAATGAAAAAATAAAAATTATTTCAGAATACTTTAAAATAAAAATTCATCTCTGCCGTTAAATAAATGGATTTTGATTCTTTCAATTTTTATATAAATTTTTAGTATTCTCAAAAATATAGCATCTTTTGTTATTTATTTCTTAACATAAATTTTTTATATTTTAAAACATTTTAAATTTATTAATATGAATATATAGCACCATAGACACACATAAAATTATATTTATATATAAATCAAAAAAAATGTAAAAAATAAAAATAATAATAATCATTTAAAAAGAAATATTTAACTCTATTAAAATATTTTAATATACACATTAAAATAGTATTAAAAAATGAAAGAATAAAATAGAGAATATAATAGAATCTTACACATTATGCACTTAACATATAAATTTTAGGGATACATACAAAAGTATTTAAAAAATATGCACATAAATGTTATAATCATTCCCTAATATATTTAATGTCTGTAATATGTATGTGTGAAAATGTTTTGCAAATTCCATATGAGCATTTTTTCTGAGAAATTCTTTAAATACCGAAATAGTGAATGCATTTACAATAATATAGAGAATGGGGATACGGTTCAACACGTGTAACAATTGCAAATTGAAACGCTATCATCTCTCATATGTTCAATTTATTCAGCATTTATGTGATGCATCAATGGACAGTATATATACAGTATATATACTAAAAAATGTGTATATAGATTTTACATGTATGTGTATAGTATGCACAATATGCACAATAAAGTTAATGTTTTGGGAAAATGTAAAAATTTCATAAATTTATAAAAATTTGTATAATAAATAATGCTATTATATGTGTATATTTATATAAAAAAAAGTATATATATATCTTCATAATTTATATCATGAATCAATAGGTTTTTGCATCGAATGGATCATAATGCATAAGAATTTCTTTTACGTTTATGTAATATACAATATACAATAATGGCAGATATTTACTTAAAAAATGTATACGGAGAAACACGTGAATGAACATTTCAATCGTTTGATATTCCCATGCGTGTAAAGTTCATTTATATCGAAACATGAAACAAATCATACGATGCCTATGCTCATATCATCCGCGAAAAATTTTGGACGAAATATTTCACAGTGAAATGACTTTCGTTTATTGTTCATTTTTCCACTCTTTTATTAGAAAATATATTGTCCCATGAAATAGCATTACGAAAGTAATAATAATACCATTGTAAAATCAGCTTTCACTTTGTAAATATTGAAAAAAGAAAAATATAAAGCATTAAATCTTATGTTTCATCTCACATAAGACACACGTTTTCCAATTGTAACAATAATAGTAAACTTTCAAAGTAAAGTTAAGTTTAACTTATATATTATATTATATTTTTTCAAAATGTGTGCTAAAATTTTAAAAATATAAAACACTTTTTGTATCAAAATCATTGACTGCATTCATTCTTTAATAGTGTTTAATTTCAGTACAAAAAAGATGCTTTACATTTTGACCATTCCATTGTTGTGATATATTTATTTAACAATGAAATTGAGTTAACATCGGAAATAACATGAATGGGGCAGTCAATAATGTGCAATATAATAACACATGACCGAAGGCACATTATATTGCATTAATGTTAACAAATAATACATTAGTAATATTACCATTATACTGTTATACTATAACTATTACTATTAAACATATATCGATGTTCACTTTGTTTTTCATAAAAATGCTGATATGGCATCACGTGATATGAAAAGAGATATAAATTGCCTTTTAACATACGCTGCATCACTACGGAACAATAACCAAATGCATTATTATTAAAATGCACAGCAAAACGAAGACATTGTGATAATAGTATGAAATTGAATAAAGTGAATACACTAGTACATTGTATTAGTGAGGTTAGTACGTACTAACATATAAAGATCGTGTTAGAAAGGGATTTACTATAAAGTAATTGTAACATGCATAGTATTTATTATATATAAATATATATATAAAGAAAATGTTCATTAAATGTGACACGGACATTGTGAGCATAGTAATTTTTAAGTAAAATGATTTCAAAAATGACAAAAACGATTTCACTTTAATTATGCGATATTCTTATGTCATCCGTGATCATTGTTTCAATTGATTAATATATACATACACAAACTATAAGCGTTGTGAATTGAAATGATGGTAAAATATGAAAGAATTCATCAAAAGCTTTAGTAAATATTAGGCTCATATGTAGTGATTGATGTATTTAAAGGGGAAATATATATATGCCAAACGCTGATTCATACAAAAAATTTAAGCATTTACTGCACGCATTTTGCATAATTCATACGATACAATGATAGGAGCAGCGTTTTAGGCATAAACGCCAATATATTGATTGTGAAGAAATATATTACCATACGTTTATATTAAAATCGTATATGAGAAAACTTTTGATACAATATTAGTATTGATATTAGTATTATGATGATGGTATGGATTTGTGACCACTCTGCCACCACTATGGACCTGAATTTTTATCTTTAATTGTTCCCATGGGTATTTTCTCTCACATATGCTTTTCTCAATATCGTAGACTATTAGACAAGTACTAGTATATATCAGTATATATCTCTATGACATGAAAACCTAAATGAGCAGCACAACAATAGTCTATTGATGTTATTGACTACTGTAAGCTATGATTAGGTGTATATAGAAATATATGTATCCATTGGAAAAAATGGAGATATTTGACAATGACGTTAGCCCCTCCGGTATAATAAAATAAAAGACTGATCTCTGTCATTAACTGAGCAAAGTTTTTATGTACATTCGGTAATATGTACTAAAGTACTAGTGTACTAGTATACACTGTATATATACACTATTAGTGCAGCAAAAAGATAGTGAACGCATAATAATAAAAATAATAATATTAGTCACATATCACTTTAATACATTGGTACATTGAATGTTATTATATTTTATGTTATATTTTATAATAGCATTATATAATAGTATGATAGTATTTTATTGTTTGAAATTTTAGCCTCAAATTTTGATGCCCGAAGCATTAAGAATTTAGATTATGCAAACATATGCCAACAAATTTATTGTTATATTTTACATTTACTAACATTTACTAAACATTTTGGTCTTTTATCTTTTTAAAGGAAACTGTTTTTACATGATACTAGAAAATGATGCAAATGATGCAGAAATGGTGCTCGCAAATGGTTGCCACATATTTGCCCGATGCTAATATTGCCTAAAATGTTAGGGCTATGTGACTCTACTATAAATTCATACTAGCATTCATACTAGCATT
>JAQIXB010001503.1:0-10503 GCA_034697405.1 Mesoplophora pulchra
ATATGCTTTTTTTTGCTTTTTTTGCCATTTTAAATGCTTTTTTTGGTCTAAAATTTGGGCGTAAATTTACGTCTCTGGTCATGAGTTATATTTTAATTTACCTCTAAACCGTACATAGGTATTCTTATATCTCTTACATATGTTAACTAAAAACAATGCAATTAAATTATATAATAATAATGCTAATATCTCGTGATATAATATACAAAATAATACCGTTTTACCTCACTTTTTAGACACGATATTATAAGTATTTAGTGAAAAACAAAGAGAATAGGTTCTTATATCCCGAGTATAAAAGTTATCCAAATCCGAGTCTGAAAAGTGAGGTAAAAGGGTACTTATAATTAACAGCTAATGATGGAATGAAATACAGTGAATTAACGAAATGCATAAATGAATGTGAACGTTCAGAATGCATTAAAAACAATGATCATTCACAACAATGTAAAGACGATTGTGTCGATACGTGTAAATTAACGGGAATTTCAAAACTCAATATATTACGTGGTTTCTGAATGTACAGGAAAATCTTTGTAATAAGAAAATGAATTAAAAAATTATATTTTTATAAAATTTGTTACTTTTATTTAATAAATAACATATAAACATATTTTATGAATAAATTATATATTAATCATAAAATATAAAGAAATAATATTCATTTTTAAATTATAATGTAAACGCGATAACTGTATTTTAAGATATAATGACCAAAAAATATAATTTTAGGGCTTATAATTTGAGGTAATTTTATATAATCTGTACTTATAACTTACTTATATCTGTACTTATATAATATGTATCATACTTTTTAAGATTTTATTAAAATTTTAATATAAAAATTTATATTTTAACATTTAAATTAAGATTTATATTACTTTAAAATCTCAAATGTATTCATTAATTAACCATTGTATTATAATAAAATAAAAAATTATATTAAAAATTAAATTATACCATAATTAGTATAAAGACCTCTACAAAATTGAAACTTTTTTAATGGTGAAATATACTACTCTGAGTTTCCGTCTTATAGAGGTTTGAGTGTATATATAATAAGCACCATATTTGTTTTATGATTTGAATTTTTCATTTCCATTTTTATATTAAAATTTAGATATTTTAATTTATAAAATTTATTATGAAATATATTTATTTATTTATTATATTAATTTTTATATTATTTTATATCATATCATTTAATGGTGTCACACGTATGTATTAATTTATTTTAAAAATAATTAATTTTAATATTTTATATTTAACGTAAACGTGTATATGTAATGTTCATATGTATATTATTTTAATTTTTATCTCAAAATATAAGAATATATTTTAAAATATTGTCGCGAACCGATGAATAAATTTAGTATTATATACATAATAATAGGTTTTACTGTATATATATAAAAATGATCGGTACCTTCAGGTGTTTTTGTGGCATCGGAATGTCATAACATCCGATTATATTAAAGAATGTTTTGACATCCCAATGGTGTGATATAATTAAAGCATTTTTTAATATAATGTAAAAATATATCTCAGGATATAAGACCTTTTGCTATAAGAACAGTATAAAATATTAAATAATAGAAAAAGCACATTAAAGTATGGTATTATTATATTTTGAATTTTTAGACGCTATAAATAAATGGAAAATAAAAAAATTGAAATCTGTGGCCATAAAAACACAAATCTGTCGTAATGTTTGTGAATCGCGCTGTAAATTTACAAAATTTGAAAATCGAAAAAATCATTGCATTAAACAATGTGCTGAGAGGTGTTATAACGGACATATGGTCTCTGTGCCGGACAATTGATTGTCATAAATATATACCCTTTTATCTTTCATTATTTTAAATATTATTAAGTATATTATATATTAATGGATTAATTAAAAATAAATAAAATTATTTTAATATTATACATGTATATACTTAATAGTACTTATATTTTGAGGTAAATTTTATTTTTTGTTTTGTCCTAAAATAAGTGAATATATTAAATTTCATATAAAAATGTTGCCATATGTGTCAAAAAATTAATAATTTTCTTAAATAAAAAATTAATATTATTATATAATAAAATGCAAAAAAATAAATATTTTAATTTTGTAATTTTATAATAAATTTAAAATAATAACACAGTGTATATTAATATAATTTTAACATAATTATTTTTCATATAAATATAATGAATATGTACATATGCATATAATATATATGTATTAATAATATTATGTAATATTTAAAGAGATTTTCCTGTATTATTATCAGATTCTTTGTATATGCGTAAAGATAAATTAAAACACATTTCAATTAAAATACAAAACTGTCATCATCATTGTGATTCGCGCTGTAAATTCAATAAATTATTAAATCGTAAAAATGATTGTATCAAAAAATGCACGGACCAATGTTATCGTGGATAATGATTCCTCAATATTCACATACGTTCTTATGGCGTCAGAAAAGAAACAATTAATACATAAAAAGCTTTTGTATACATATACATATATTAATAGATACATATATATAAAGTAATTCGATGTTAATTTTAATTATGACAATAAAATTGTATTTAAAAAATAAATTTTTCATTTACTTTTAAATGAATCCCTTAATATACGTACTTTATACTATCATTATATATTTTTAAATCGTATATTAAAATATTTAAAGTATTTTTAAGTGTTAATTTTCACTTTTGATTTTTTATATACCCTTTTACCGCGATTTTTGACAGAAGCGTCAATGACCCGTAATGACCGTGCTGAACGAACGCGTAAACGTTCATCAGCAACTGCTTTGGAATAGTCACGTGACCCCATACGACACGTGCCTCCATAATGATACATGCTCATGGTGACCATACAAATAACGCATATTAAAGAATTGTCCGTTATAAAGAGGTCATTTTTGCACATCCGGAAATTGAATTTCACCATAATTTGACCATTGTCTTAAATGCTGAATTTGCAACAATGTCCATGCCCTTTTTAATAGTTTCAATCATCGTATACACATCTTCAGCATTATCCATATATTGAATGTCCACTATGGGGTCATATAAATTATTTGACCTCAGCTTTATTTGCCCTTTAAAATTTGGCTCAGATAATGCAAAACGCACGCATAATTCTCTAAATAAATATTTTCCGGCGTATAACCCCCGTAATATAAGATTTTTATAAATATCGAATAATGTTTCTCTGTCCACTAAATTGGTATTTAAACGGAAACATCCCATTATTGTATGTTTACCTTTTATTAAATTATTTAAAAAATTTTATGTGAAATATTTATATATTTTTAGAAAAAAATTTAAAATTAGTCTTTGGGATGTTCGGGTTTTGTGTTTATAAAAATGGCCGTCTTTGTCTAGTATAAGATGAAATAATTATTAATTATTTACGTCATTAATTTATATTTTTAATAAAATTTTTATCAAAAAACATATGTGATTATTTTTTATATTTTTAAATAAATTAACTGTTCATATATTTAAAAATATGAATAAATTTATCATTTTATTTTTATTTTTTAATATTATTATTAACGATATTCAATGTGCAGATGATTCATGTATGTATTTTTATATTATATATTTTTTTGAATGATTTACCGTGTGATTACTTTAATATACGCATATGTATTAATACGCATTTCATAAATGTTTAAAATAATCACTTTATATTATAAATATATATTAATATATTAAAATATATTAATATTATAAATTATATTTTATACTAATTAAAAGCCAGAAATTGTTGGGAATTTATGAATATATTCATTATTTTTTAAATTTTTATATTTTATAATATTAATACTTTAAGAAAATGGGAAATTCCCGTGTTTTTATTTTAATTTTTATTTTATTTTACATTATAACAAAGAAAAAGGCCAAAGCCGGAATTTTATTTGAATATGCGCATGATAATTGTACATATGGTATAGAGTCACACAAATTTAGATACAATTCCGGCCCTTAACGTTTTCCTTTTATATAAAATGAATCATCCTTTAGATGAAAGTTCGAATGTATCATCGTGTGAATGGGCGTGTAAATGGAAATGCCAAAATATGCATAAAAATGTGAAAAATTCAAATTCATTTAATTCCGTATATACAGAGTGTTTCAACGATTGTGTCGCAATTAAATGCTCAGCAAAATATTTATAATTTTATTAATTTATTTTTTTTAATTTTTATAATATAAAAAATATTTTTATGTAAAAACATTAAATATGTTCATACGTCCAAAATATACCGAAAAAACTTATAACAAATATTAAATTATAATTTAAGAAATTTTTGTTTAAAAATTTATATCAAAATGTATATTTTTATGTTTTAATGTTTTTTAATAATTTATCAGTTTTAAAATGTCATATTTAAATATTTATAAACATATAATTTATTATTAATGTATAAAAGAACACAGTGAACAATCTTATAAGAAACTAGTGCCATATTGTTATATCTCTTATAAGTTTGCCACAGCTGTAATCATAATATTGTAAATTTTATATATTATATTTATTATAATATTAATTATTTAATAAAAGAAATATAAAAATTTTAAAATATAAATTTTATTATTTAATAAATATAATAATTATTATATTAATATAAATACAGTGAAAAATTTATTCTAAAAAATATTTATTATTAATATTAATATTTTTAACTAATATATGTTTAAATTATATTATAATTTTTAAAATATTTAATGATAAATAATTTTTGCGTCATTTTTATATAAATTCATCATTTTCTGAATCCATTTTATAAAATGTGAAACTTTTGTAAAAATCGAAGGAATACGGTAATCGCAAAATGACCATCCCAATGAATATGATGCTATTCCAATTACATGAGCCTTTCCATTGATATATTGTATTAACGGTCCTTCTGCATCGTCCTTTATAATGTAATTTTTATGTAATTATTATTATGTAATAATAATGTGTATATATAAAGTGAGTGAATACAATTTTAACTCATTTTATAATTCCCGTTTTATATCACTGTGTATATTATAACTCATGTTATAATGCCTTTATTTTAAATAAATTTTTATTTGTATTTTTCACATTTAAATTTTAAAATACATGTATACTCACTCTTTAACACCGGACCTAAAAAGTGAGGTAAAATGGTTTATAATATAATAATTTGTCAATAATGTTCTTATATCCCGAGTTATATTGAAAAGAGTATTAGAAACTAAAGTAGAATTATGCTATACATTTATGATAAACAAAAGTATAGTGAAAAATTGAAAATTCCCATTAAATGTGAGAATTTTTAAAAATTTAAATAATTTTCTAACATTAGGTATTTCAATTGTATATATTAATTAAAAATACAGTAAAATCTCATTAAACATACATGACATGTGCTTTTATCCAATTGTTTAGCACATACAATATTATCGGATATATCCATTCTCATATATGTATTGTAAAACACGGCAGTTTCACACATCGAATTATCCACGATATTAAATAGTGATTTTTGCAGTAAATTCGGTCCTTTAAAAGTGTCCATTTTCCATACGCCCCAAAACAAAGCCGTAACATTAGCATTTTGTTGCGGTATTTCATCGTAAATTTGTGGTAAACATACGTAATAATGAAATAATTGTGAATTATTTTTTGTGCGTAACAATGCAATGTCATTGTATCCGATTTTATAAATTTTCGGTATAATTATTAATTCAATTGATTCGCGTTTACCATAATTAGGTTCAACTGTACCTTTATCTTTGTCTTTAGCTTCAATTTTCATCGTATTTATTAATACATTAAAATCGTTAATATTATAATTGCATTTTTCATTATTTCTTTAAAATTATAAATTATTTTTAAATATAAATTTTTAAATATAAATTTATCTCACATTTAATTTACCGTCACATATTTATAGCGCATAAAAGCATATTTTAATGCAAAGTTAACCTTATATCACGAGTGTAAAGTACACCTATTACTTTATAGTCAACACTTTCCCGTGCTTTAAATTCAGATTTAAAATGTGAAGTAAATGAATACATAATGATATAAAAAATGTTTTAAAAATTCCTTTTATATCTCTTATAACGTGAGGTTAAACATTAAATATCATTTTATAAAAATAATTTCTCAGCTTTTGGTACAAAATCCCGAAACCAAAATCCCAAAAGCCATAAGCCCGAAAGGGTCAAAATCCCGAAAGATCAAAATCTCGAAAAAAAATTAACAATGTTATCACTTATATCTCGAGTTTCCCAACACTCAAATTACAGCAAAAAATGCTGATTCAGGCGCTACAGCACCGTGCGTATAAGACCCAACCTAACCCAACATAGTATAAATATAAGAAAAAATGCAATCAGAGGCTCCATCGTTATTCACACGTCTTTCCGTACACTAAAATTCATAAAATAAAAAACTAAATTAATATTTTTGCTCACATTATATGTTTAACCGCATTAATTTTTTTCGGGATTTTAGTCTTTTGGGATTTTGACCGTTTCGGGCTTATGGCTTTTCGGGATTTTGGTGTCGGGCTTTTGTCTGAATCCCAATTTCTTATGATATAAGAACTTATGATGAACTTTTGTTTTAAAGTTTTTTAATGAAAAAATTTGTTACAAAAATAGAAAATATTTTGATATCATAAATTACAACATTTTCCTTATATTTTACTGCGAAAAAAGTACATGAATATACTGAGAAAGCACTATTTAACGCCAAAAGTGTATTTTATTGTGGATAATGAATATTCCATATGTGGTGTGTACATTTATTACGTTTTAAAAAATAATATTACTAAAGTAATATAAATGTAAACATGTGTTTTTAAAGTATATATGTAACTGTCATTATTGATGTTTACATTTCAATAGACCCAATGCTTTAGACCTGAGCATGCGTATATCATATTCGTATTAAGATACACTTTTGGTATAAAATAGTTGTTTATCAGTAAATAAATCGATAAATATTTACAATATTTGTGTAAAACAATGTGCTGACGTCATAATCCATCGCTCATTGATTATGATACCGCTGCAAAAATGATAAAATGTGTCATTTTTAAACGCATTGAACTGTAATGACACAATCCATGGATATTTTAGACCATCACCGTTTTCATCTCTATTTATATCAGAATATTCGGGAATTATGCCACAGTATGATTCCACTTCATTTTCATATGTGAGTAAATTTAATGCTAAAATATTAAAAATTAAAAAATTAAACTTTAATTTTATAATTTAATGTGTGAATTAAACGATGACAAAGAACCGAAGACATAAATTTGAGTTTAATTTGTGAGTGTTCACAGCATTAATATAATCATTATGCGTAAATTTAATTGCAATTTATTTCTTCGGTCCTTTCTCCGGCTGTAATCTCATAATAGATTTAAGCCTTATATTATGTGAGATAAATATTTTATAATTATAAATATATAAATATTTAATAAATATTAATATTTTAATTATAAAATAATTACATATATATATTAAGAAAATATATTTATTCATTTTAATATTTTATTCATAATTTTTATTTTAAAAAAATATTAATTTTTTTATTCATTTATAAATAAACGTTTAAAATAATTATTTTAAAAATTTAAAATAAACAATTAAATGCTCGAAAATCAATTTATTGTTTAATGTGAATTTACTTAAAAGAAATGATGTCATTTTACTAAAATCGTAGCATTATGTAATTTGATTAATATATTTTTAGAAATTATTTTTAACATTTTAAAGTTTTTAATTAAAAAATTATATTTTTTTTTATTTTAATGATCGTAAATGAATTCATTCGTTCGGTTTTTATATTTCGCCATTGAATTTTGAATCCATTTAATGTATGATGATACTTTTGTGAAAACGGACGGTACTGTATATATACAGTCATTTCTGAATATAAATGACGCGATTCCGATGACATATGCGCGTCCATCGTCATCGTACTGTATCAATGGACCTCCCGAATCACCCTGTATATTATACAAATATATATTTATATTATGAATATTAATATTAATTATGAATATTTTTTATTATGATATGTGATATTATATTTTTATTTATTATTTATTAATATATTTTTTATCTAAATTTTTTGGCATTAAAATTTACATAATTATGTAATGCTTAATCTTTATTATATCTATCATTTGAGCATAATTTGCGGTTCTTAATTAATGCTAAGATATTAAAATATTAACATATTTAAATATCTAAAAATATAAATATTTAAAATTTATTATTTTATAAATATAATTTATCATTAATGATGATCATAGGTTAAAAACTCTTTAAATGGCCTCAAAAGGCTTAATATCGAAAAAAAATAGTTTAAAACTTAGGTTTGAGTGTATTTAGTTAATGCCTATAAATAGTTTTATGCCCAAATAAATGTTCAGTAAAACATACAAAACATGGATTTTTACGATCGCCGATGACACATACGATATCATTTTTAATATATGTTCTTAATAATGATGTATATATTATCGCCGTTTTACATACACTATCGTCTAATATTTTAAGTGTCGCTTTTTGCAGTATTTTTGGCGATATGTTACTATCACTTTTCCACTTACCCCATCCTGTTAATATTGCATCTTTTGCCTTCATTGGTGATCTGTCTATTTCAGGAAAGCATATACTATTTACAGGATTTTTGGTATTATTATTGAATTCAATTATATCCTGAGTTTGTATTAATGCAATATCATCATATCCAAATTTAAAATGTGTCGTAATTATTGTTTTAACCCTATTAATCACGCCCCCATTTACTAGTTCATCACGTAAATTCCTATCAATATCATTAGTGCCATATACTAATTGCATATTTTCAAAACTTTCCTTTTCCCTTAAAATACAAATAAAAATTATAATACACTTTTACTTCATTTTTAATCATTTTTAATCATTTTATTTTTTTTAAATATTCAATTTCAGGTATTATTATAAAGGGTATCTAAATGGTGAGGTTAAAGGGTAATGTTATAATTTCCCATGATATAAGACCCTTAAACATGTAATTCTAAAAACCTTTAAAATGCTATATTTATAAATTTGTGTATATCCCTCTGTTATAAGTTATGACCCCTGATCACGTGAGGTTAAAGGTCAATGAAATATATGATTTATGAAATAAATTTGTATATTGTAATAAAATATATAAAAATGAAATAATATTTTATTAGTTACAGTGAAACCTTTAATTTTTTTACTCTTTTATATTATTTGAAATTTATTTTTTTAAATGCCGTTTTATAAAGAGGTTTTACTGTATTAATACAGTAGTATTACAGTAAATATACATGTGATTAACACAATGTGCTGCCGTTAATATCCAATTATTATTAATAATAAAAGCGCCACAAAAATGCTCTTTAAATGACATTCCTTTTCTGTTATACTGTAATGATACCATCCATGGATATAACGATTGTTCCGCATTTTCTCCGCCTATGATATAACGGGCAACAAATTTGGGACTCACTCCACAATCAGGTAATGAAAATATCGTACTTTCGGCATTTACCGTATGATTTAATACTAAAATTATTTAATATTTTATTATAAAAAATTATTTAATAATAAATGATGCATCCCTTTATTATTAAATAATTTTTAAATCAAAATGAATTGACCTTATATCTTTAGACATAAAAATTAAGTATAAGAACTTAGTGGTAATAAAAAATCATTTTTATTATTTAATAAATTTAAATTTAAAAATTACATAAATATTTTACCATAAAATTTGTAAATTAATACAATAAAAATATTAAAAATTATCATATTTTATATTTTTTAAAATAATTATTTTTATATTTTATCGCATAATTTTTGAGTTTTTTATAAAAAAATTTTAAAAAATTTTAAACTTTTAATAATGAAAATTATTTAAATTGCGCATGAATTATTATTATTTAATAAAATGGCATTAATTTACTTTATAAGCATAAAGTATAGTGATAGTAATAGTAAAGAAATGTCGAGTTTCAAGCGCATGGGAAACAGACTAAAATTAACTATAAATCATAGTCATTATAGCCTGAGTTCGCATGTCAACTATAGTGCAATTTTGTTAGTTTTTTATATTCCTTCAGTAATATCGTGTGACAATTTTGTGATATTTAAATATCTCTTTAAATATAAGAAATTAGTTTAAAACCGTGACTCATTATTCAGTTTTATCATTTTTTAAAATTACATTATTTCTTTTAAATAAATTAATACTTAAAATAAAATCTAAAAAATTAATAATAATTATATGATATTTATTTATTTATTTATTACATTTCAAACAATTATTTTATAATATTTTTATATTAAAATTTTTAAACATGTTTTAGCATAAAATTATAAAAATATATAATATAAATATTAATATAATATTAATTTAATGATAAACTTATTTAATATATAATATTAATATATTTTTAATGTAATTGTGAAATTTGGAATTAT
>JAQIXB010001504.1:0-10498 GCA_034697405.1 Mesoplophora pulchra
TTAAGAGAGGTTCACCCTAATGTTAAGTCTATGGAAGCATTCGTGCAACAGGATAGCTGTCCGCTTAAAGGAGGTGTCCGCTTAAGAGAGGTGTCCGTTATTGGAGGTTTCAGTGTATATATATTTATAATATATTTTTAATAAGAAATGATGCAAAGATATATCAATGTATTATGTAATAATGGCATATATCAATGTAATTGCAGCAGAACCTCCACATGACGGAGCCAATATAACCACTATAAGACGGATCATTCTTAAGACGGAATGAAATTTTGGGCCCGAATATATTCACCTCTGATATCTATGATTGATTTACATTTAAAATTAAATATTCATATATTTTAATTTATATGTAAACTGAAATTAAATATGATATGCTGAAAGTTCAAAAATTTAGTTACATACAATGTGTTTTATCATCACATGACTAAATTAGAATATTAATGCATAAATACAGTGAAATCTTCATAATTTCACAATTGCCAATTTCATAATACATATAGCCCTAAAAAAGTTAACCTAAAGGTGTGAAATTATCGAGTTCATTGTATATTGCTTTATGTAAGAGCGTGTTATATGCATTTATACACACACTGTTAGAGTTCTCAGATAAACATACTGTAATATGAAAGGTATTTTTATATGATATATTTAATTAAAAGGAAATCATATGATAAATATTATTTATTAATAAAATGACTTTATGATGGCTCTTATCATGGCTCTTTATTGATGAATATGTGTGTATTTTCTTCAAAGAGATAATACGAGACATTTGTATAGAGATTCGCGATATTCGAAAATACCGAAATAAAATTTTACTTTTTTTGAACACTCTGTTCAAAAGGAGTATCAAAGCATAGCCATAAACATTTACCTAAAAAAGAAATTTTAACTAAGTGCAAATTTAACTTTCAATAATTTAACTTTAGGTTTTATTTTTAAATAAATATCATTAATTGATTCACTTTATAAATGTTATTTACACTAAATTAAGCATTAATTATTTTTAAAAATAAATTCTAAAATTAAATATAAAAATGCATTTTTATGTATATGCTGTAAATATCGATAAATTTAATAATAAATATTTAGAATATATATTATTAAATTTATTTATTTCGACATTCGCATTATTTTTATTTGAAAAAGTGGCATAAGAATGGCATTGTTCGAGAATCTTTTAATGGTTTAGTTTATTTTAGTATTTATTTTGGTATATCGACCGGAAACACTCATTGATATCAGCACCGTGTATGTTCCAAATGAAGAAATGGCGTCCGCCATTAGTCTTCGTTACGATAGCACTTTTCATTGCATTGAGTGACTCGGAACTTCTCTCTCAGTATCTCTATTAATCTTTGATACAATTTCATGTAACGGACTGTACTGACACTAGTACTGGCACTAGTCAGTAGTCACAAAATTGTATGTCTATGGTTCAGCTCACAATATCATCAGATGGATCTTTTATTTTAGTTTTTTCTTTTGGTGCCACGAGTGTTTTTAGTGCCTTTCGGCACATTGAAAAAGTTCACTGAAACTCAATCCAATATTTGAAGCATTATTACTAAATATATATAAAAAGTAAAGAAAACTAAAAATGAAATTAGAAATATGATACGGTGAAAGAAACAATCATTTTTATTACTTTTTCTAAATAATAACCCATATCTAAAGTAAAGCAATTTTAAGATGTCTCTGCTCATTTCTTATAAAATTGCAATTTTTATAATAATTTTTCATAAATATATTGAATATGATATAAAATTAATTACAATTTTTTTTAAATTAAACGAAATTAAAAACGAATGCTTTTTGCTTATGATAAATTCGCGTTTTTCGCACTTTAGTTATTATTTTGTTTCAGTATTGATAATACTAAATTTAGTATCACTTAGAACTGTCTGCATCAACATCGGTCAATAGTAATCACTCATTCAATCCCCGAAACAATACTATGACTTCAGTTTTCTTTTGCTTTAGTACAATATTGATGGTGCATACACTTTTGTTTATTACGGTATGCGCACAGAGAAATGGGCCTATTCCCATATGAATCAAAATGTAATAATACTATACTCTCATATTATATACTATCACAAGTTACTGTCATGCTATTGAAGTATAATATTGTTTTTATAAGAATTTTTGTAGCTATGGATGTTAATGGGACACATGCATTGCCTCACATATGCATTTATTAGTGACGTGACTGTGCTTAAACGGAGTGACGATGGGCATAGTGACCCCATCGCTCATCCATTATATCATCAATCATTAGAAAATGGTTTATTCGATACTATGAAAATATCAATGACACGATAGAGGGAATCACGATTCTTCATTATCAAATACCATCACACACTGAATAAATCGTTTGCAATTTCATAATGAACATTAAAGCAATGGACAAATACTTTTTTAACATTTTAAAGTGTCAGAAAATGTCCATACGCTAAACATTTATTTATTAAAATATTTTTATTATTAAAGTATTTCTTTCGTTTTTATCATAGGGAAGTTTTAAGCTCATAAATTATTTTTGTACATAAATTTTGCATACATTATTACGTACATTATTTTGTAATGCGTTTGATTAAAACATTAAAATTTTCAATTTTACAAAAAATGCGATAATTTAATAATTTATATAAAATACATGTATGCTATTTTTTAATGTGTATATAACGAAATACTTTATGTGTACACAAATAACATAAGCAATTATTAAAAATAAAAAATCGACAAAAAAATAGCGATTTAAGGAAAATTTAGCGAAAATATTCCAAAAATTTTGCTTTAAATAAATTATCAGAATTTAAAGTAATGATTTTAAGAATATATTTTAAAGATATATTATTAAAATTTTAAATTTTAATACATTAATGATAAATATGACTTAAATATTAAATTTTTGTTCTTTCAAATCTAATACACGATCAATGAATGCGTTTATAACTTAAAAGTTTTAAAAGTAATTTTACCCTTTATATACTCATACGATGGGTGCATCTCTTACGTAATGGATCAAAGGTATCTTTTTCCATATCAAATATAATTATGAAAATGAATAAAATAAACTAAAAATTTTATATTCACATATTGTAATCATAGATGTGTAAACGTTATTTTTAATGTAAAAAGAACTATCATCAGACAAAAGAACCATCAAAAGAGTTCTTTAATAAACATTCACTTCAAATATTTTATATAATAAAATAAATTAAACTTTTATTTAAAAAATAAATAAAATTAATGTCATTTTAATGTAAATCACTTTTTTATATAAAAAATGATTTTTCAATTTTTGGTAATTTTAATTCCGGCATTTTTCTTTATAAAACAGCATTTTCAAAATAATTATATTTTAAGAAAGTTTAAAATGCATTTTTAATTAAAAATTAGCACATTTCTTTATTCTCATTGTTGTAACATTATTATATAAATACAAATAATTACCAAAGAATTTCTGTAGAAATTAAATTTAGTTTTACATTTTTTCATATATTCTTATAAAATCTTCATAATTATGATAAAATAAAAATGAACAAATATTTTGTTCATTTATTTATTTGAATTATTAATATGATAAATATTTTGATTTTTGTGAAAGATTTTTTGTGCACTTTCATCAGTATCTTTTTTAAAAAATTCATTATTTTATGAATATATTTTATTATCATATTATTTATTAATAAAATTTTCCGCATCTTTAAACAATACTTTCTTTTGGGTGCATTCATCCACTAAATTCAGTGCTTATTTTTGAAATATGTTAGCATTATGAGAGCGTTCCTTTATTAGCATTTTGTATGTTAACCTCTTTTGTTTAACGCTTTACTCTTTTCTCATTCTAAATAATCATCGCTCTGAATTTTTGTAAATATATGAGTGTTTATAGCATATTGGAATGTTCAGTGTTCTCATGTTTGTTACGGATTTTGATTTCACCATTCCCCGCCTTTGAATTTCGCTGTCATCATTCATTCCCATGCATTTGTCTCTCAATAAAATTAATAAAATCCGAAACTCTATTCTTTTATTGATTTTAAACGCTCACAAATTATATAATTCATTTTTATTAAATTTTTTTATCACAATAAAAGTTACTTTTAAAAGAATTAATTTTTGATGCGACAGAATTTAATTATCTTCGAATTTATCATATTATGTAATCGATTAAATTTAAAATGAATAACAAAATATTTCGATCTTTAAAATTATAAATCATACGTTTAAATAAAATATTTAAAAATATACATCATTTGAAAATAGTTTTATGGTTTCATTTATAATGTTCATAATAATCACGCAAAAATAATTTATGCGTTTTGAATAATTTATTTATATAAAAAAATATAATATATCTCTTCACTGTAGTATATTAAGTATATTTTATATAAGAATCTATTTACACTCATTATTCGCATTTTTGCACAGAGGAAATAAAAAATGTTTGGTTTATAAAAACGTATAATTCAAAAAATGGAATAATGAGTGTACATATGAGTTTATATAAAGAATATATATTATATATATTTTATATTATATATTTCAGCATTTATATAATAAAAGTAAAAAAGAAATTTCGTATTTCCTCAATGATCATTCATAAATCATTGTGATATTTTTTGTCTCTTTTTAGGCACTATAAATAGGTCTATATTCTTAAAACTTTTTTATACATTTTCAATAAAAAACATAACATTAAACTATTGAAAGGGCAATATCATGAAATCGATATAATGCTTTTTGGTTCTTTCATTGTTATGAAAGAGAATAGCACAGCATCTTTCTTTTTAGTTCCAAATGTAACTCTGATGATACACTATTATCAACTTTTTGCAATTCATAATCCAAAATACTCATATATGTATAACCAAAAGACTACTAAAACGACTATCTTTTTCTTTAGTTATTCATTTAGTAATATCATACAATTTTAATGTCTATATATTTGAGTACAGCTTTTATCAGATGCAATCGATGTTCACTTTTATTAAATTTATGGATACTTTTAATATCGAAAATGTGGTCATTCAGTAATGAATAATGGAAAATCGTGATTAGTAAAGGAATGGTGAAAATGTTGAGCATTATTTAATGGTTTATGATATAATGTCATAAACATATATAATAATAATGAAAATTAATATCAAAATAAATGAATCATCATAATATAAATATGACGGCATAGACTTTTTCCTTTAAATCATTGCAATTTTTTCATTGCATTTTCTATACATCATTATTACTATTAAAAGATTACATTAATTTTATTTCTCCGCAAAAAATTGAAAAATAATCATTTATATTTAATCTTTATATTTATTTTGTATCATTTCTTTAATTTAAGAATCAGTTGATTTTAGTACAAATATAGTAAATATGAAGTATGTACATAAAGATGATATTCTAACATCAGCTTCAACTTAGTTATGTCATTTCCTTCTTTATTCTTATTTATTACATGAAAGTGATGCTCATGATGCTCATGGAAATCATTAATCCGCTTCTTTCATCGTTATCCTCTATATGTAGTTTCAGCATTCAATTTTGTTATACCTCATACTATCCTCATACTATCCTCATACTATTTCTTAGTCACTCATAAATAGTAAATTCGAAAGAAATCTCTTTTCAAAGAAACAGAGGATATCCAACCATAGGAATGAATAATATAAATCGAAAATTCATATTATTCAATGTCATACACAACAATGCAAAGGGATGAGAATTGAGTTTATATCATTTATAAATGAAAACGCACGGTGCACAATTTCCAAACACTTTCAGCATTCACAAAATCATTAACAATTTATGTATATACACCCCAAATTCAAAAGAATAATAATGTCATCCCATTTTTATTTAACATTTATATCGTTATTTATTCCATTATATGATATAACTAAATTGCACTTATTTTTTGCTGATGCCCGTGATATAATAGCCATAGTATATTTTCTTGAAAATATACTGAGAGAAAGTATAGACCAAAGCTATATTTATTACGTTACGGGTAAAAAGTATTATAAAACCCTAAATTAATATATTATTAGAAAATATATCTTTATAATAAAGATGCAGAATTATACTGATTTTTTCTGCTCATTAATGTATAGATTGATACAAACAAACTTTGGTATACTCTTATGTTTTATTGTAATTAAAATATAAATTAAAGCATTAAATATTTTTAATTTAATTGTGTGATGTGTATAATTATTTTTTAACAGATTTAAAAATCAAATGTCATATACGCAACTCTAATAATAAAAGTATAGTAAACTTTTTTCAACTAGTAGTAGTTTATTTCTTTTCTCATTTCTATTGTATAGTTTTTGTACTTTTATTATTTATTTGTAGAATACCATATATTATTAGCTAAGAGGAAATATAGCAGCTGTGTTAGGATTTTTGTTATACAATATTATGCAATAATTCCTTTAGTTTATATAAAGCCATTTTATTTTAGTTAAAAAAGTCTTTGATGCGTATATTTTACCGTAATAAAGATTAATTTACTCATATGATCACATTGAAAATTTGCGCATACAATAATTTTATAGCGTATAAAGTAATGTTATTTTATTAGTATATTAAAGAATAAATAAGTTATTCAATAAACAGAATACACTTTCCGCATCGATACACTTTCATTTATGTGTAAAACGAATTTACTAAATTTAAGGTCCTTTCTTTTTCAATATACTTTATACTGTCAATTCTATATCAACATATACTGTGTGTTCATCCTAAAAGAGAACTATTTTGTTGTATGGATATTGCTAAACATTGTTATAAAATGCACTAAATATTTTACGTCATATTTTTAATTAAAAATGTACAAAACGTATATAATGCCAATAATAGAATATGGTAATATAAGTATTGTATTTAATAAAATACAAAATACAGAAATTGAAAATGTTCAAAGAAAAATCACCCGTGATATTTGTAAAAAATTAGGGTTACATATTACATATAAAGAAACGTTACAAAAACTAAAATTATTACCTTTAGAAATTAGAAGAAATTTAAATATTCTTAAAATTATACATAAAATTAAAAATAAAATTGAATGTCCATACACTCATTTAAAAAATAATTTTAAATTTAAAAAAACACTAAACGGAACTGTGATTGGAAAACCTTTAAACGAATAAATTTTTGCGAAAAAAATTTAATTATTAATTCAATAAATTTATTTAACATTTTACCGAAAGAAAATAGAGATGAAAAAAGTTTTTCAAAATTTTCTAAAATTATGTGAACAGTTTTTAGTTATTAATTATAAATATTAATCATGTATAAATTTTAAATCATATTTAATATATTGTGCCATAAATTGCTAATAATTATTTGTAATTTGGAATATAACACACGTTATATATTCTATGCTTTTATTAAATGCAAAATAAATAATAATAATAATAATAATTAATAAATATGAATACAGTTAAAATCGCCTCTGATAATATCCGCGTATAGCAAAATCATCGTATTAATTTATGTCAATTGAATTGCTTTATTTTTTAAAATGTATTATATTATAAAAACATTTAAGGGGTTTATTGTAATTTTTTCGATATTTCTCATTTTATTACCATTCATCATAGACTTAACAATCACTAATCAATTGGCATATCAAATTCTTTACGTATTATTATGCCGTTTTAAAAGTTAATTATTATATTACTTAATTAATAAATGAAATATATATGGCGATTAATACCGTAAACGGACCATAATTAGATCGGTCAACCGTTGGAATTGGTTAGAACCGAACTGACTGTGGCAGAATATTTCGCGGAATTCGCGAATTCAAAAATATACATTATATTACTTTTAATAATACACAATAAATTACATTTTTCATTTTATAAATACATATTTTTGTTTATTCACATCACTATTTTTTTAAAAAATATTTTTATTTTTATAATAACTTTTATATTTATGTAAAATTTACACGTTTTATTTCTTATATTTTTCAATACGATTATTATTATTGATGCATATTCAGTATTGATATGAATAGAATATATAAAAATGCAGAGTTTAATAAAAAGTATATATAAAGTGTATGCACCACAGGGCTATTACCGTCAATGACCCATGCATTATATGATATATAAAATATAAGGGTAAAAAATGTGAGAACGGATAAGATAAAAAAGGCAAATATGTGTTAAAAATCGATATAAACTCTTCAATTTTATAAAATATTCGAACTTTTATTATAACTAAAATTTTTCTTTTTATAAAAAAAATATTAATAATATTACGCAATAAATTATAAAAAATATAATTTATTTGAATTTTAAATTTTAATTATTGATCATATATATATGATCATATATATATACTAGTATATATATATTATCATGGTGTATATTTTAGTATATTATATGAAAACGTTCAATAATTTTAAAAATTCAATGCCTTAAAATTTTTATTTAAAAAAATGCAGTTAAGCATTGAACTAGCAATTTTATTGATTATATATATATACTAGTAGAAGTGTATATTTATATATAACATAAAATATATTATGAATATGATGATGATAAAAACATTTTCCTTTTATATGCAATCACATTATTCCACATTTTACTAAAATGGTGATGGGAAAATATATATATAAAAATAGTTAATGTGTTCATTTTTACTGAGAGTGACTAAAAAACTCAATTTACGAGTCTTATATTTTCAAAATAAATATTTTATTGAATTTAATATGAATTATGAAACAGTATATTCTCAAAATATGTTTCTTATGTTTAAGTAATTTTGAAAATTAATACATTTTTAAAATTTACTATAAATTTATTTTCTTAAATAATAATATAATAAACATAATAAAAGTAATTTAATTTTCATAATTAAATAGACATTATGGTAAAGTATGTTTAGATTATTGTTTACATTTATATAAAAAAAATTCAAAGATGTTTTTGGTGCACTCAATATAAGTGTACATTCTGTAGTATATGCTATAATAACAATTGATTGAAATAACGGAAAATACCATGATTGTACTGTGTATAAAAACAGCGGTTCAACAAAAACACTATGGTTCTACAGATAGTAATAGGTTCAGTTTATCTTTTGTTCGTGCATCATCTTTATTCTTTCACATCCCTTATATATCCCATCTCTAATTGGGAGGGAAAAGCCATTTGTGGGTATGTACTAAAATGTACTAAAATCCGATAATCAATATGAATTATCCAAAATATAATAGATTTTACTGAAGTAAATTACTATTTTTACTTAAATATAATTTTAATAATATGCTTTAAAATATTTAAGATTAATATTAATTAATAACAAAAAAGTTTGTTTTTTATATGCATTAATTATAATTATAATAATTTTATTTTTTTCAAAAATCTGTGAAATTAATAATATTGAATTATTTATATCATATGCATAATATGCATTTTAATGATATTATATATTATTAAATTATTACATATTTTTAAGATAATTTCAGTGAATCATTAATTTAAAATAATTAAATATGATATGAGTTAAAATACAAAACGCATTTATATTTAAATTGAATTTTTGATGCATATTTACAGAGAAACAATTAAAAGGATATGAATTTCTGTAATAAAATACTATTATTAAATGACACGGTTCAGCAGTAATGTCATTAATTGGATCATCATTCAATTTATTTGTCATGAAATAGCATCTGCATCCATGAGATGCTTTTACATAAATGCTTACAAATGTATACTTAAAATATACACATCTCTAAATGAACGGCATTATTGTATTGCCATGAGCTAAAGAATATGCCAATAATTTAATAAAAGGGTAGAGTTATAGATAAGGAACGCTAAAGTAATTAAAGCTAAAGAGCGCCATAAATTATCAATTATTTATTTAATGGTAATTAAAGATAACGCACTTTCATTTTTTCATAGGTATATTGAGCATTCCTGGAAATATTTGGAATTTTTAAAAATTCCCAAAACTCTACATATTCCCAGTATATTCTCATGAATTCTCAGTATTCTAATGGTACCGTAGAAATGAATATATATTTAATTCATAGCGCTCTTTACATTTTTGTCCATAGCGCTCCTTATATTTAACACCACCAATAAAAGCATAGTATAAAAAGAGAAAATTAAGCACATTTATATTGAATATTTATGTTATTATTAGTGTGTCCAAAATTGCTTTTTTGCTTTTTTTATTTTTATTCAGAATATCCTAAAAATAAGTAGATATGTGTCCATATTTATAAAATACATGACCAATTAAAGCAAAATAAAAGTCCTTTTTTCTTTTTTAGACCAAAATGCTTTTTTATGCTTTTTTTTATTTTTCAGTTATTATTATGAAAAAAATCGCTCATTTTTATAGAAAAATGTTTGAAAAATTTTTAAAATTTTAAAAATGTATTTAATATGTATTTGTAATGAATAAACTATTTAATAATTATATTTTTTATTTAATTGCTAATTAT
>JAQIXB010001505.1:0-10497 GCA_034697405.1 Mesoplophora pulchra
TAACGTTGAATTTTACAAATAATAATGTAATAAAATTTTTGTTTAAAAATAGTAAATTTAATTAAAAATATAAATTCATAATATTATAATGTTTTAAAATTTAAAATTTATGTTTAACATTCTTTATAAACATGAAAATTTTAATATAATTTTTACTAAATATATAATTAATATTTTATATTTACCAATTATATTATGCATAAAATACTATATAAATATATAACATATACCGTATGATTATTTTTTTATGAATTTTAATTATATGCGCGCATAATAATTTAGGTGACTCTAGTTTATTTGTAAGTCATATGAGTAATCATATTTTCACAATAAATAACGTCAGTTATTTATATGTTCATGTCCATGTTTATATGTTACTGTGTACCGTCATCACTGTCTTATCATTTAGTATTAAATATATTATTTCTTTATATTGATTTGGTTTTGTTAGGTTAGGTCCACGGGGAAACTATGGTTAAGTCAAAAAAGAAAAAAAAATAAATAACGGACGTTATTTATTGTGAAAATGTGATTACTCACGTTACTTGCAAATAAGGTAGAGTCACCATAATTTATACATACGGTCAATAATAAAAATGAACATACTGTAAAATACAATAAATTTTACAGATTTTTAATTTATTTTTTAGATTTATCATTTATACATATGTATAAATAAAATTATTTAAATATTTAATGCACAAAATATATAAATTCAAAACTTTTAAATTTCTTATAAAATCATCATTTTTATTACATTATTTAATAAAATATTTAATTATATATTAATAATGAATTAAAATATAAAACGAATATTATTACATTCTCTCATATGGTATAAGATGCATATTGTAATTTGATTTACGAATAGAGATGTATGTTTTATATTAAAAAATACATATATTTTATTTAATAATAATTTTATTTTTTACACATATATATGTATATTCTCAATATTTATGTGTTAAATGATGAATTAATCGTAAAAAGTCATTCATCACCTGAGATGACACTGACATTCTCTCAATTTAATAATGGCATAGCATTGGACCATGACTTTTGCAAAATGCATAATAAAACGTCATTTTATTGTTTTTCTATTTTTATATTATATAAAAATATATGTTATATTTATATTATATAATAATATTATATTATAATGTTATAACTTATGATTTATATTATTATTGTTATTTTAGCATTTATTAAATGAAAATTTTTATATGATTTAATTCCGCACTATATTTTTATTAAATAAATGGACATTAAAATAAAAAATGTTTTTCAAAAAAAAGATTTTAGTGTATTTTTACGATAATAATGTTAATATACTTTTTAATTATTTTTATTTTTATGCATAAATACATAATAAGTTGTGATTCAATATATATTCGCAATGACCAAATGCATTAGAAAGAGCATGTTTACACTGAGGTATACTTATAACTTATAACCATAGATATACTTATCTTTTATTTTTCCTTTGATTTTTTATCACCAAAAGAAAGCTTTAAAATAACGTTTATCGCCCGATACATCCCAAGAGATGTACAAAATATGAGGTCTTTGGTAATATATAAATATAATATTAATTATATTATTCTTATATTTAATTAATAATTTTTAGTATCATATTCATATAATGGTAATTAAAAGTTTCTAATATGTTGTAATCATTAACTAAAATTTTATGTTAATTATTATATTTTTATATTAATATAAAATTATAATGTAATATATAATTTTGGACATCATAATATTTTTGCTATAAAATAATTGCTTATATCATTGTAAATTTTTATTTTAATAATTTGTAATAATCAGAGTGTCTAATTTGAGGGAAATGCCTCTTTTTCATATTAAAAAAATAATTTTATGCATCCATATCTATCAAAAATAAAGGTTTTGGTGTTTTGGAACATGCAAATTTTTTTACATTTTTTCAGTTTTTTAATCTCAAAATGCATTTTTAGCACTTTTTAATAATTTTTTTCTTTATTTCACCCTTTAATTTTTAACCATCATTAATTTCCAAAAAAAAATTTGAAAAAATTTAATATAAATTAAAATAGACATATATATTATATAATTTGACTTTTTTATCGTTTTAATTCATAAAATGACAATTTAGTTTAAAAATTTTGGTTAAATAATATAAAAGGGGACCGTTATAATTAACCATTATAATTTTGAAATAATACAAATGCATAAATGGCTAATAATGTATAATAATACATTTTATACTTTACATTAGTATTATTATACACTTTAATACTGAAGGATTTTTTTTAATTATTAAATTTGACATTCATTAGCATTTTCGATGCATTTTTTTGGCAAAATTTTGCATTTTTTTGGACACTTTTGTAATTATTATTATAATATTATAATGAAAAATGTATGACTTCAATAAAGCTATTACTTTTAGTGAATTCATAAAAATAAAATACAAAAATTTTTAATATCCATAAATATAATGACATATATATTTTATTTTTTAATATTATAAATGATAATTTCATTATTTATTCACATATTATTTTAATGACCGTATAAAAATGGATCAAAATAGTTTACTATTTTGCAACATTCGCCATAAATATTGCAATCAATTGTCATTATTAGAGAGCGTGTGTATTATTTATTACACTTTAGTTTATATTATTTTTTATATTCAAAGTTTGGGTCACAAATTAATGGTGCCTCTTCCTTATTTGCAACTTACGTGATTTTTCGGCATGATTCTACTTTACGAGGACTGTAGAAATAATTAAAATTATCCTTTAAAAATGGTACCATTGAAATGGTCCCGATGTCGATACAGCAACAATGGTCAATTTCTTTACTTTATATCAGGTTGGTTAGGTTGGGTTGACGGGAAATAGTGCGGCGGTAGCCGCCAATAACAGTACTGTGATAATGTACAGTCCTCGTAAAGTAGAATCGTTCCGATTTTTCTTATTTTAACAATAAATAACGTCCTTTATTTATTTTTTCTTTTTTGACCTAACCATAGTTTCCCCGTAGACCTAACCTAACCAAACCAAATCAATATAAAGAAATTATATATATAATACTAATACTAAATAATAAGATGGTGATGGCAGAACACGGTAAGATATAAACATAGTCATGAGCATATAAATAATATACGTTATTTATTGTTAAAATAAGAAAAATCACGTGATTTGCAAATAAGCTACAGGCACCAAATTAATCGTGCATCTGAAATTACGCGCGAATTTCAAACATTTATTTTATTTAAATCTAAATACAAATTATAAAACAAAAGGATAATTAAATATATGTATGTGTATATATCTATTTTCTACAAAAAATATACACACATTATACATTGTATATTATAAATATAATTCTATATAAACTAGCATGTACTAATTAGTTTTTAGAGATAAAAAATTTATGAAATCTCTATAAGTATCTAATTAACTAATTACAAATAAAGCATACATATGTACAGTTAATTGTGAATATTATGTACAATCAGTTGAGAGTTTATAGATATGTAACATTAAACATGACTAAAAATCGAACATAATTTGGCAATTGACTGTATATAAATTAAAAAACTGATTATTATATATACAGTATAATATTATGGTATATCCGTCTTCCGGTAGTATAAAGCGAATCGGCACCAAATCTTAAACTGGTGTTTTTGACTCTATTATATCATTATTATTTTATATTCATTTGTAAATGTTTAAATGCCATAAAAGTATTATAATTATGTGCGATTCCTTCGGTTCGTTTACGGTATCGTCGTGCTCAACACTCAACAGGTACATTATTGCAATTATTGACTTAACTTTGGCACGTCGGGTATCAGTATAACAGTAATGGTGTCATTTCCAAAGTTTACAGTTTCCATTATTTTATTGTGAATTGATTTATATGAACACCGATTGTGTTACAAAATAACTGTCCGTTTAGAGGTGTTCGTAAATGCAGATATTTCAGTTGTATCATAACACGATTAATAACAATGATATATATGAATGATAAAAATTCTTAAAAAACGATATTTATATTTAATTATAAAAACCTCTGTATCGTTTGGATGTGACGTCATATAATAATTTTTATTTAATATTAAATGTGAATTTAATATATTTATACACTATTATTACATATTTATTAATAGTATGTTTTGAGCATACATACGCTAAAAAAGTATAAAATTAATAAATTGAATTTATTCTGAGCATAAAATGAAAACATTTTTAAGAATTTACTAAATCTTTTGATATATTTTATAATTTTAATAAAAATTTTTTTATAAAAATGAGGATTTTACTTAAAAATAAAATAAATAAACACAGGTTATATATTATAGTATATTCTAAGTATACACTGAGTATAGTATTTATCCCATTGTTTATTGGTCTATGGTACCATTTTTCAAGATTTATCCTTTGCCTGTTTAACTGATAAAATAGTGCCCTTTAGCCTCAACTTCCTTTTTCCAATGTACATATTATTAATAGTGTATAACTCTGTGTTACTAGCACTAGTACTATATTATAAAATAGTATATTATTAAAAACCTTTATCTTAACTTTCAATAATGGTATATTTCATCATTGCATTTGAAGTAAATATGGAATTTTTTAAAAGAATTTTCTTAAATATTTTTTTATTTAAGATATATATATATATTAAATATATCTAAAATATACACATATATGTGTGTGTGTGTATATATACACACACATATACTAGTATAAACTATACCACTATAAGACGGAACCTTTAAAATGCGGTATTATCTGTGATGAAATGAATTTTTGAGTCCGAATCCCTCCCATAGACTTAACATTAAATAGAAACCTCTAAAAAACGGAAACGAATATTTTTTCAAAATATATGATAAAACACGAACATTCCAAACGAATAAATTTTCATTTTTTCCAAAATATATATTTTTTACTTAAATTTTTAAAATAATTTAAATAAATAATAATAATAATTTTAATCATAAAATTAACTAAATATTAAAATTATATCGAAATATAATTTTATTTACTATGCTTTACAAAGGGTGTTTTATAAAGACCACGAAACCTCCTTAAGACGGCATTTTATTCTCGGCCAAAGGGCGTTCGTTTTGTAAAGGTTTTGCTGTATTTATATGTGTATTTTCTTTTAAAATGACATATGACATAAAATGTTAAAATTTATCTTAAAAAATGCTTTTATATAAAATATATTATACTAAAAAAGTGAAAAAACAATAAACTTTTTTTTAAAAATATTTTTAAATATTTTTTTTTAAAAAAATCTTTCTTTAAACGGACACACGCATAAAACACGTTAAAAATATACAATTTTCACATCATCAATTGAAAAACTAATCTCAAAATTCAATAAATTTTTTTAAAATATATATACGTATATATATAAATATATTGTATAATATAAATTTCAATATAATACTAGTAATGTAATAGACCTTAAATCAGTATAAAGTATACAATTGATAATGTGATTTTGAAATTAGAATGTCTAAAAACTTTTTTAATACTTTTATAAAATGGACTATAATCACGATGAAAAACGGTCAGAAAAATGTAATATAAAAGATTATTTTAAATTTTTTACTTTAAAAATGCATAAAAATCTTTTTAAAAATATTATTTATTTATTTATTTATATACACTCTATGATTAGATACGAACATTTTAAAGTTAACTTTTTATATGTTTAAAAGATTTTAAACGTCATAAGAGTTTAGTATGACTCAAACTATTGCTATCACTAATACTATTGTTAAGCATTGTTAATATAATACTACTGTAATAATGCTGTTTAGTATATAATACTATTGCTAATAAATAATTATGTTATTTTTTTAATTTTTGATTATTAAATGCTTAAAATTAAATTTAATTAATTTTTATTTCATTTTCATATTTTTAATGATAATTAATGTTATGCTAAAATTGTATATTAATTCATTTAAAATAAAATTTAATTTTAATTTAATTATTAAATAAATAAATGCATATTACCCGTTTAATATTAATTGAACGTATTATATGTACATACGGGGTCTTATAAAGTGAGGTTAGAGTGGGAGTTCTTATACCTCGAGGTATAAGACCAGACTAGTAGCGTTACTATTCTATTTTATTATAAGTAAATACTTGAACCCTCTTTACGAAATACAAATATCAATGCTTAATATTCCTATTGTTTAATAATGCACTATATCTTAACAATAGAGGATACCTTTTATAATTGACACACGATATTATATTTACATTATTATAGATCAATTGTAATTTAATATAAAAATTTAAAATGATAAAAATATAAAAATTATATAAATATTTATTATAATATTATTTATTAAATATTTATTTATAAAGAATATAATTTAAAAAATGAGTATTCGTGAAAAATGATCATAAATATTATAAATTTATTTATAAAAAGATTTAAAATTTTATAGAATGAAATTGAACAAAATACAAATACATATTTCAAATACATATTTACCTCATTTATAAAAGTACAGTGAATGCCATATAATTTTGCACTTTTAATAATTGCGCATTATTCTGTAGTCTGATCATTGATGCTAAAGTATATTCAGTGTAATTTCATTTCACATAACTTTTTATTTTACATTCGCATTTTATTTGAAAAAACTTTTATAAAATTTAAATTTTACCATATAATTTTACATTATTGTTTAAAATGTTTAAATATTGTATAATATTAAATTTTTAAAAAATAAATAAACATTTTTAAAATTATTTAGATATACTATATAATTGAGTGTCCATAAATGAGTTTCAAACGTGTGAAATTATAGAGTGATGAAAATTCTAAGTTAAGGTGGATTTATATTTATATTTAAAGATAAAGAGATTTATCTTTTTTTATTTATAAACTTCTAATTATAATTAATAAAAATTTTTAAAATTATTGCACTTTTTTCGTGTGAAAAGTATATTTTGTGAGCGGTAAAACTGTATATTTACTTTAATATTTTATTGGAATATCGTATTTTTGTAATAATATCGAAATATAAATAAAATAAATGTGATCATTTCCGTGTAAAATACGGGTCAATTCACAATAAAGAAAATGATATAAAAAATGTTATGCGGTTATGTGGTTATGTTACAATATATACACTCTGTACATATATATCAAATATAAGTATATGTTATATTTATGATTTAATATAAACGTATGTTTTATTTTTTGGCATTTTTATAATTTTCATATATATCTATCTCTGTCTTTAAATTTAGTATATAATAATGTTTTATATTATATGATTTATAATTTTTCTTTCTTTTCCTTTAAAAACAAAACCTAACATAACCTAACCTCAACTGATTTGGTGTCGATTCGCAGCCGTCATGATTCGCAACCATTGTGTTTGGATTATCTTTTTAATCAGTAATCTGTACTAAAATGCTAATCCTTATTTTTTACCACCGCTATGATTCGCAGAAATATATTTTCATACATAGCATTTTGTTGTGATTCGCAAAATTTTAAAATTATTATAAAAATTATAAATAAATAGTAATTTTTACATTTATTTTAATATATTATTAAAATCAAATAAAATTAATTTAGATTTCATAAAAAATTTAATTTATTTAATAATTATAATTAAAATTATTAAAAACATTTGTTTAATTGTGTTTATTATTTTAGTTTTAATAAAAATTATAATTAAATAATTTTTTAATATTTAGTTACGTCTATTTTTTATTTAAAAATATATTATATATGAATATATTTAATTATTTTTTATATATTATATTAATGCATATAAAAAAATTTTCTTCGAATTTCAATGAATTTTGTATTCTGCGAATCATTTTAGCTCTAAACTTTGATAAAAATTAAACCGATTAACGCATTCAGCGGAATTTCTGCGAATCCTGTGAATGCGAATCAAAACTTTACCGCCTCAACTAACCTCTCGTGTATTGAATCATTTTATTCGCTTCACTTATAATGTTAGTAAATATATACCATGTCCAAATTAATATTAAAATAATTGTAACATGTTATTTTGAGGAATATTGGAGGTAATAAAATTTTTTACTAAAATATTGATGATTAATGAGCCTTTATTTTAGCATAAAAACATAAAAAATATTAATCATGTGACAATATTATAAATTAATATTATTAATTAATATTATAAATTAATGTTATAATTTGAAATTTTGAAAATTGTTTAATCTTTCTTATTATATAATGCATATGCATACACACATAGAGTTAACAAAGAGTATTTCTTATGTTAAAAATAGAGTATTAAAAAAATAAACACATTTATATTTTAATATTTTATTTTTTTTAGAAAAAATAACATTGTCATGTGATAAATATTTAAAGTTTTTATATCAAAATAAATGTCCATTATTCATTAATATTTTTATAAAATTTATATTTTTAAAAATTCTCTAAATATTAAATGAATACTTTTGCAGTATTCATTTGGATACGGTTTATGTGATATATTATGATGATATATACAGTACAAAACTTACCATTGGCATTGGTATTATGCCCTCTTATATTAGTACCATAATATAAGAGGGATATAATATTAATATAATATCAGTGATAAAGTATTTTTAACAGCGAATGATGAACAAAATAAAAGTGAAATTAAGAGTCATCCCCTCAAAAGCTCATTAACGTCATACATAAAGATTTACTCCGTAAATCGTTTAAAAGACACACATTAAAATTCGATCACATTTTGGTCATTTTGAACTAACCTATAAACGAATCGACCTAACCTAATCCAAAGTAACTTAAAGTAGTATATGTGCACCAATGTTATGACCGTATCCGGTCAATTCAGACATACAAAAATTAAATGTTTTACGGCACACATCTCTATGTGTGACGTCAATGAGCTCCTAAGGTGAGGATCCAAAATTATTATATTATAAATTATATGAACATTCAAAGGTATCCATAGAAACCATAAAAACACTTTTATCATGACATAAGTATTAAGTCATAGACTTTTAAAAACAGACATATCAAAAGTGTGCTGAAAAATCTATATGACCCTAACATTGACCATTGACCATTTCAAAATATTCTTTTATATTCTCATATAATATTCTTATATAATATTCTTATATATTAAATAATATTCTTATATATTACATTTTAATAAAACTTTTATGAATAAATATTTATGACAATAGTATATAATGAATTTTTTTTCAAATTCTTAAGTTACATATAAAGTTTAATATAAAATTATTACATATTTAATTTTAGTTAATTCACTATAATTCATTTTAACTATTGAATTATAGTGTTACATTATTATTATATTACTTAGTAATAGTTATTATTAGAGACCTAAAATCGCCGTAAAAAACTTATTTTTTTTCAAAAGAGATATCAAAGAAATAATTAGATATGTGTCCATATCTATAAAAAACATGACCTTTGACCCCAAAAAAATTTTGCTTTTTTTGGTCTTTTTTTCTCGAAAAATTTCCTTTACTCCCCCCTTAGTATTTTCAAAACTTTTAAAAAATTACTTATTTTTGCTTTTTTTGGCATTTATAAAACTTTTTTTGGTCAAAAATTTTGCGTAAAATTTAGGTCCCTAGTTATTATAAATATAAAATGTTTTATTTTTTAATAAATATGACAATGGTAAAAAATTCGGTATATTGATAATCACAAATTGGATATATGTCATTTAAAGTGATAATAGAGTAATACAATGTACAGTAAAACTTCTCTAAGACGGAATCTATTAGTTTCAAAGTTTCTTTTTATATTTTCTGTTTTACAGAGGTTTTCACATTTAAATACTATTTTATGATATGCATGCATTATATGCTCAAATATAATACACTGTAATCTGAGGGTTGAATTCTCATATTGTAATTGGATTTATAAATCATGTTTTGTTAATTCGGGGGTTACATATTAATAACGATCGTATATTTATAATTAAATTTAAAATTATATTAATAATTCAACCTATTTATTGGTCGATATTATATTTTAACATAATTTGATTTTATTATAATTATTAATGAATTTTTAATTTATATAAATAATTATTAATAAATATTTTGTAAATTTTATTTTCACTGTAAATAAATGAGATTTTAGTCAAATTTTTAGTGTTTTTATAATTTAATACAATTGTTATTAAACGCTAAATTAATAATTGAGATTTAAATAAAAGAATTGAGAACATTCAGAAACTCTATTTATATACATGTATATGTTTCCGTTTTAAATATAAATGTTTAATTAATTAATAACTAATTATGTTTACGTGTTATTAGTTTCTATTTTAATATTACCTCAGGACATTTATAATGAAAAATTTATTAACTAAAGTAAAATAATCATATATGCATATATAATTTTTTATTAAATATTAATTTTATAAATTATTTGAATATATTAAAGTATATTATTAAAAATAATTTCAATGATTATAAATTA
>JAQIXB010001506.1:0-10496 GCA_034697405.1 Mesoplophora pulchra
AACAAATAAAATGATAAAATTTAGATAAAAACATCACAATATATAATTATTGTTTAGTAATTATTTCATTCATGAATATGTTAGGTTAGTTTAGGTCTATTGGACATGGTTATGTAAAAAAAACATAAACCGTAACCTCAGTTAAGGGCATTCGTATATATAACATAAGTTAATCACGTGCCGTGAAAATTGTTTATACGTCCCTATTATAAGGATCTCATTTTTTACCTCACGCTATAATATCGGGTTTAAAAAGTGAGATCAATGGGTACATAACAACATAATTACGGTGTATGTATATGCATTTACGTGTTACAAATGTTCATTGTAAGTTTAGCATTTGTCCTAAAAACGTGTTTAATGATAATAAAACTCTTTTTACAATAATTTGATTCACAATACATTATCGTGTCATTAACAAAAAATGTTATTTTATATTTTATAAACTCTGTTCTCGATTTTGGCAATTTCTTGATTATGGAAACATTATGGCATCATTCTTGAAAATCCCAAACCATTTACATATTAAATAATGTTAATAAATTCTTGATTTTGGAAACAGTTTCTCGATTATGGCATTTTTTCGGTTTTAGAAACAGTTTCACAATTCCCAATACATATTTTATAAAAAATCTCAATTTTAAAAACTTTTATATATATGACACTAAAATGTTTTTTAACATATAAATGCATGTAAATATAACATATGACCATGAAAAGTAAATCCAATTTTAATTTATGCCCTTTTATATAATAAATTTTAGTTAAATGCGGTTCACTGTTTGTTGTGCAAAAATTAGTATATATTCCGATTAAAAAATATCGATATACTAATTTTAAATAATTAACATACATATTAACAATTAAATAAAAGAGTTAATAAATTATAATAATACTGAATTATAAGCCTTTGTAATGAATTGTCATAAATTTTAAGTCATTTATTAAATTAAATAATTTAATTGTTATTTCTGATAAATTCAATACCAAAAAATAAATTTATCAGAAATAACTTTTTATAATTTAATTTAGTATTTTATTTGGTAAATATATCTTTTATACAATGTTCTTGATTTTGGAAATTTCTCGATTATGGCAACACATTTTCTTTGCCAAAATCGAGAACAGAGTGTAATAAAAAAATTATTTTTGATTATTTTGAAATAATTTTTAAAAAAATAATTTAATATAAAATAATTTAGTTATTCTCATCCCATTCATGATGATCCCATCCAATTTCAGTGATATGATCCTCATTTACTGCGAATAAATTCGAAGCGTTTGTGATTTCTTTAATTTCATTGAATTGCAATTTCGGAGCATTAAAATTGAGCACCGGTGTCATATCTGAGAAAAAATCGATTTCTGAATTTTCGATTTTAAAATTTAATGCTTTAATATCAATTTCATTAGAAAATGAATGCGTTTTTCGTGCACTTTCATTTTCCAATTTTTTTAATTCAACATTTTTATCACATTCTTTTTCATGGCATTTTATTATTTTTATATCATTGTCATTAACAAATGCTTTATTTTCGTTAATTAATTCATCATTTAATTCATCATTTAATTCATCATTTTCATCACTGAATTTTTCTATACTTAAATCACTTTTATTAATATCTGATTTAATGGTCATATCATTGCCTTTAGTATCATATTCTCCACCATCGGGAGAGCTCCGTTCAGACATAATATCATTATTTAATAATGGAAATGCATTGAAATTAGAATTTGACACATCATGAATTTCGCATTTATTTTTCGGGATTATGTATGAAAAGAGTTTAGTGCGCGGTCCCATTATAGTTGAGGCTCCAAAAATGTCAACTAAAATCGAAAGTGATTTTAATGTGCATGAAACGAGTTCATCGTTTGCGTCTTTTGCCCCCAATAATATTTGAGGGATGATCAATTCCCGAAGTGATTTCAATGAAATTAATTCAGCATAAAATGGCAAATATTTGAGAAGAATGAGACGGACGTGCAAATCACGAATGCCGTACATTTTGCATATCATCGGAATTATTTGGTATTTAAACGTATTTCGGTTAATCAATGGTTTAATGTGTTTTAATTCGTCCGTTGCATAATCTGATGTCATTACATCATTATCATTTTGAGGGATCAACAAAAGGGGTAACACTTTTCTTTGTATATCATTATCGGACATTAATATGCGTGATGATAATACAATTGATACAAAATGTGATGCTATTAAATTTTGAGGAATATTTCGAAGACGATTATCGAATGAATCAAAAAATGCATTTTTATCATTTTCATTATGTGATGCAAAATTCATTAAAAATAATTTAATCTGAAGAAAGTCACACGATCGGAAAATGTCATCGGATAAAACATGTCTAATTATTGGTCGTTTTGAGATCGCATCGTTTTTCATGTCTTTTAATACATCGGATAATTGTGTATGCATAAGAATCTGATTCAAAAGTAATCCAAAACTGTAACAATCACGACGATGTATTTCTGAATGGCATTTTATGGGCATTATTTGATCAGTGCTGTCTTCGGGCGGAAGAATATTCATTGTGTCAAAATGATTATGGAAATTCTTTAATTTAATTAAATTTTCGTCATTTTCATTCGGTTGTGATGCACAAAACACAAATCCCAATTTCCAACATTCAGAGTCTGTTTTATTTACGAAAATTGAGTCCATACATACATAGTTATGACTCAAATTGCAGTTTTCGTGTAGAAATTGGAGGGCGTCACAGACATTCCAAAGGCCCGCAATTATCTCATCATTACTCATTTTTTGTATTAAATTCTTTAACGGATCGACACATTCCGTCACAATACACTTTTTTCCACGAAAAACACCACAATCATAATATTTCACTATATTTGGATGTCGTACCGTTTTCCAATACTGTCATTATCATAAATAAAATAATGGAAATTATTATTAAAATGAAAAATGTTAATTATAAATAAATATATTTAAAATACGCACTGAAATATCATATGTTATGTTTGTATCGTTAAACATGAATATGCTTAACTTATGTCTGTCATATTTTCCCGAATGTAATGTCCAATGACGTCCGTTGTATTTTACATCAGAGTCAATCACACACTTCTTAAAGACACTCGATTCTGCACCCATTTCTAAATCCCTATGCTTTTATCGCATTTTAAATTCACATATAAATTCATTTAAACACTATTTATATCCAAAATTATCACATTCATGTTTTTTCGAAAATAATACTCATTTTTGTATCATTAAATTCGCAATAAAACATTCATTATTGTATTGGATATGCGTCGATATTAATGCAAAAATAATCAATCATTAAATCATTAAAAATTAATTAAAAAATTAAATATAAATATGATTAATTTAAATTTTAAAAAATATGATTAAAAATATAAAATAAATTAATAAATATTAAATTATTATGAATTTATAAAATTATAAATTTAATTACGAAATAATACATTAATTGAAATGTTTTGATAAAAGAGCTGTAAAATGATATTCATGCATTTCGAATGCAAAAATTAACTGCGATTTCATTGGTCAATGGATTAAGCACACGATTCAATAATTGAATTTCAATTCAATGCATTGACAGTGAACTAAAAATTAGAAATTAATTTTTAAAATAAAAATTAAAAATTAATAATTTGTAAATGGCATTAGCATCTGCACAAAGAACAGAAACAGATAATAGCACAGTAATTCAATGCGATGTGCGTAATGAGAAACAATCGTCTCTTTACATAAAGAAACTGTTGGCTGTGGCGGTATCGAACATCCTTTACATTCGAAATGTGTTTGAAGATGATTGTTACGGAACCCGTAAATTGGGATCTATTAAATTGAGGATTTTAACCGAAAAAAGCACGTGTAAAGATGCAACGAAAATCGTCCGATGGATTAAGGGATGTTTCGATGCGATCGAAAAGAAGTATCTGAAGAATCTAATGATCGGAATCCATAAAAACAAAGAAAATCGCGATGAAGTGTTTGAGGCTTACGTTTTCCAATTCTCATATGACCATTGCAATAAAATGAATGTTTCACTGTAATTAAATGATATATTTATATATAAAAATGATATAAAAATGTTTAATGATTTTAGAAACAAAAAGACATCGATGGGAATGTTCAAAGATTCGTCGGATCTCTTCGAAGACACTCAGAGACTTCTGCGGAGTATCATCATCATAACACAGTCATTGGATAAACTGCCGAAGGACTGTTTTATCACTTTAAAACTCCATTATTATGATCATACACCTGAGGATTATGAACCGCCGGGATTTATGCCCGCATTTAATGATACATTCACATTTAACGGAAATGACATTAATATTAACATCGGAAAAGTGATTACACCGTTCCATAGTCTAAAATTGGATTTAAAAACAGAAAAAAATCAATTTTCAGATCAAACAAAAGACACATTTGATACTGAAATCGATGAATTAAGCGATTGTGTCATATCATCAAAAAGAGTAAATGAATCGAATAAAACATTGAAAAAGAGAAATCTGACACATGATGACATTTATATGAATGCATTGGAATCACGTGATAATACGCCCGAAACATTCAATGATAATGTAAAAGAATCGAATGAAAATGATTCTAAAGAATCATCATCAAAAAAGCGAAATGTGTCATTTGATTGTGAAATGAGTGATAATGTCATGGATCCATCACATTCATTAAAAAGGAGGGCCAAAGTCAGCACCGCAAAACAATTAATTCACTTTTAATTCAATTCTTTTATTTATTCGATAATAATATAACATTTTCATTTAATTATCATTATAAATTATTACATCATTTCACATATGCGGATGAACATTTTTGTAATTGAATTGTATGCGTTATATTCACTAAACGTTTATACATTTCAATTACAAAAATGTTCATCCGCATTTATGAGATGATGTAATATTATATGCATATATGTATATTGGGATATTACAGATATTAGATTTAATAATCAAATGTTTTCTCTAAAAAAATGCTATAAATTAAATGCTAATTTTTATGCAAAATATTGACAGTTAAATCTAATGTCTGTAATATACGTAATTCCCAATGAATGTTTAAATAAACATTAAATTAAAATTTTATTTTATGATATAAATTAATTTATGAATATATTATTGACTCATTATAAATCGAATGTTTAGTGTTAAATTTAAAAATATAAAATAAAACATTATATAGAAAAATGCGTAATTATTATGTATTTTGTAACTCAATAAATACATAAAAATAATACATATATGTATACATATTCATATCTTATGAGATACAAATTTCTAAGGATTGAAAATGTGGGGCCATATATCCCGGGGTATAACACCCCCTCCAATACCCAGCGCTATAAGAACCCGTTCATTCACATAATACTCAATTGAGTTATAAATATTGTTTCTTTAGTTCGGAACGACTATAAAGAGACTAAACTAAACTATACATAAAATATACAGTAAATATAACGATATTCAATGCTTTTTATACGTGAAAAAATGTTTAATGTTTTTACATATGTGTAAATATCATATTTAAGTAATGTCTAAATTGTAATTCCATTTTCAAATTTTCTAATAAATTCCATATCCATATTATTATATTCGAATAAAATTGATTTGAGTCTTAATTCTAAAAAATTTTTAAAAATTAATTTTAAATCAATTTTTTAGTATAAATTACCTGTGATGGATTCTGTAAAATTATATTTTTCGATTAAAGAGTTTGTAAAGTCATTGGCTCTTAAATCCAATTTATTTAATTTCACGCATTTTTTGATAAATTTTATTAGAATATCATGGCATGAGTCATCTAATAAATTATAACTTAAATTTAATTCAATTAAATTTTCACCACAATCGGATTGACATAACAATTCGAGAAATGAAACAGTAAAATGCGTGCATTTTAAGTTAAGAATTTCCAAAGATTTTAATGATGATAAAAGGTCAAAAAAGTATGTTTTCGATTCCAAAAGTATATTGGAATTTGAAATATCCTAAAATTTAAAAATTGAATATAATTTAAGTCAAAAAATTATTTTATGTTTTAATACATATAAAAATACTTACGATTTCTTTTATCACATTTTGTTTTTGAAGTGATTTCAATAATGGCATAATATGATCATCGGGAATTGTAATATCGGATAATATTAATCGTCCATTGATATCAGTACTGTTAAGTTCTAATCGTAGTTCTTCATTGGGTTCCATTTCAGAAATGATACACAATTCATTGTATCGTTTTGGAATCGATTCAATAATCCATGATTCAATTTTGGCATTGACTTTTTCTATAATAACATCACTGACTAAATCATGATCTGATAATAAAGCACCATCATTAGTTTCTAATATTACTTTAGGTTTAATCCCTAATCTTTCGAAGTATCTTTTAGACACTTCGTTCTTTAACCATAGACACTCTGCATTTTTATCTAAAATCGGAATTATCAGTGTTATATTTTCAATTAAAACGCGAATACATGACGATGATGGTATATTTTCTGATGATTCAATGTTTAATGATTTTGAATTATTTTCCCATTCTCTGCGTGTTTCATCCGTTCTTTTTTCATATCGATTTTTATCATTATCAATTTCATAATCATATTCAATTTCATAATTTTTATTTAATGATTTTGAGTCATGTGATTGATGCGGTCTTTTCTTTGATGTTTCCATATCATTGATAAGCCAATCATTGTCCATATATTCGTTTTCATTAACTAATGCTGAAACTTTCTTTTGTTTATTTTTTGACTTAAATGGTTCATTGAAAATGTCTTTATTTGGATCGGCATTTCTTCTTAAACATGACATTACAGTTTGATATGTGTTTCTTGCGACATGCGGATCATCCATATTCATATCGTCATTAAAATCTAAGACTACAGATTGTGAATCATAAATTGAGTCATTATCGTCTCTCATAGATTTGGATGAAGAATCGGGTGATGGGGATCTGTGGCGTTTTCTAAAACTGCTATTTTCCGGTCTCAGACTATTTATAATCGGATTTTTCTTTAATTCATCATTTATTAACATTTCTAACATTTTACAGTCACGTTCTTCATAATCGCTTAAAATAACGCGATTTTTCCATTTTAAAAGACAATCTAAAGGTGATTCGCCATTTTTTGTTAATACTGAAACATTCGCGCCCTTTTTTATTAATAACCGAATTATATCAAAATGACCACAGCTGCAGGCATCATGGAGTGGTGTGATCCCATCACATTTGTCTCCACCGCAATCATTGATATTCGCACCTTTTTCTATTAGATACTTAACGATTTCTAAATGACCATGATTCACAGCCTCATGAAGTGGTAACCATCCACAGTAATCACGACAATTAATTGGATGTCCCTTTTCAACGATTCTTTCAACAGTTTGTAGTTTCCCCAAAATACATGCTCTATGAAGAGGTGTTTCTCCGACTTCATTCAGTTTTATATTTGTCTTTTTCTTAATATGTCTTTTCGGACGTCCTTTTGTTAGTGAATCATTTCTTTCGGTTTCACTGTCAGTGTCATTATCACTTGAATCAGAGAGATCATTGAGATCATAATCTTCATATATATCATTATCTGAAATACTCTCACAGTCTTCATCTTCAGATGGTTTATTTACACTTAAATCACGAAACATTTGACAAATTTCACGTGATCGTTCATTTGCGATATTCTTTTGTGAAATAAAAGCTGAATAATGTTTCATTATATCGTAATATAAATTGGAATCGTCAATGGACACTTTTTCCAATGCATTTTCATATATTTCGATGATTTCGCTATCGTCACGTCCGATGTTTTCTTTGACATCAGCAATTTTTAAAAGCGTTTTACATTCCTCAGTATTATTGTTTTTATGACATTCCAATTCTTTTTCAAAATATTCTAATGCATAATGTATTTGTTCATTATCTAAATATGTCTGTGCGATGGACACGTAAATAATCGCTAAATCCTTTTCAGACTTTTCACATTCAATGGCCATTTTTAATTCATTTTTATAAAAATCAATTGCGAGAGAATAGCACTTTAAAGCTACAAAATGATCACCCATTTTATCACATAATGATATCTTTTTATTTATATCATCACTTTTTATTAATTCATTATGATCATTACATATAAATGATGAAATTTTAAGATATCGTATCGCTTTTTCATAATCTTCTTTTATCGGAGATTTTAATTTATATGCTTTTTTAAAGTATCCTCTGCCACCATCGTAATCCTTTAACATAATCATTACTATACCTTTACCTAAAAGAGCATCACATATATGCACTTTATTTTTAAGTGTTTTCGCAGTTAATAGCGCCTCATCATAGAATCGCGATGCTGTTAATAATTGACCTCTCTTTTGATAATGTGCCGCTAAAGAATTTTGACATCGCAAAAGATCATCTTTAAATTCGTAATTTCTGTTAATATATAACTATTAGAGTCATACTAATATGTTATATGAATGTCTATTACTTGCATAAGTGAATAGCTCTTTCAAAGTTAAGTGTACATTGACTTATATCATCTCTCATATCGAAAATAATTCCAAAATTCAGAAAAATTCGCGATCGCATCATTTGTAACTCTTTTTCTTTAATTTCATTTTTAAGACTAAAAATAATCATTTTAAAGTTTTATTTTAATGCATTTTAATAATCATTTTAAGAATCAAAATCCAAAGCATAAAAATTCAAAAATCATTAAACAGAGCAATAAAAATCTTTAATCATCTCTAATGTTTTCCAAAAATTCCAAATATAAAAAAGTAAAGAGCACGAAAAAATGCATTATTTTCCAATTTTAAGCAAATATTATCACATATAATAATCATTTTGTGTTAAAAGGAATATTTTCAATAAATATTTACACATATTTATTTTGCTAATTTCTTATTTCTTAGAATTAAAAACATTTTACAATGAATTTAAAATCTTAGTTATAAAAGCTTAGTTATCAAAAACTTCGCGCCGTGGCTAAGGCTTAGCATAAACCCTATTGGATTCGTTATTTAAAATGTATATTAATCAAAAATTAAAATATAGCATATTTATGCCCATTGAGCTTTATGTTTCTACAGTGCTATTTATTTTGAACGATACACTGTGCATGCGCCTATGCTGTTCTATGCGTATGCATATGTAAAGTTTCAGTTAAAAGTTTCACCTCTAAAATAACGATAATTATTTTATTTTAAAAAATTATTTAAATGAATAAAATTCGAGAAAATACAGTGAAAGTTAAAATGAAAGTGCATACCGATCGCATAAATTCAATGCACTTTTAAATGCATTTTCCGCATCTTTTAATGCATTTTCATCTTTTGAATCCTCAGCACGTAAAAGGTGCGTGCGTCCGATTGTGGCATATGCGCGTTGAATTTCAATGTTATTATTGAGTTTTTGTGCTAAACTTAGATATTGCATCTGTTGTTTGAGAGCATCATGATGAAGACTCATCTCAGAATAACATTCTCCAATGGCGCGATGCGCTAACGCTATGCCATGAATGTCATTCAATTGTTTACATATCGATAATTCCTGACGATGCTCTTCGAGAGCATTGGTATATTGTGCTGAACATTATTAAAGTCATATTTATAATTAATATTAAAATAATAATCATAATGCTAATACCATATGATGAGTATGAACGTCCTAAAAAATTGCAAATTTCCGCGACGTCTTTGAGATGTCCTTTGGAAAGAGCTTTCTCTTTATCTCTCCTTAATTCTGATCATTAAATAAACACATTTTACATATACATTTGTCATATGCATATACATACCGATCATTTCTTTCGTCATTTTTAATCATTAAATGACTTAAAAAATATTTTCCAAAAATTCAATGATTTTTTATTATGATTAAATGCGCTCTGAACAATGAACATATGCGCATGTCATATGATGAGTAAATATAAATGGGGTTAGCATTTAGAGGGAAAATTCAAATGCTCCGTCATTCATTCCCTTATGTTTTCCCATAAAACTAATGTAATATTAAAAAAGAATTAAACACACGTTTCTTAGTTTTTTAGCTCTGAAAATAAATAGCGATTCAATAAAACATTTAAAACATTTACGAAAAATCTAAGATTCTTTTTTCCCCTTTCCTTTGGCTTTATTCTTTCCAATTTTTCCCATATTCCCATTGTTCCCAATTTTTCTTTCATTTTTATAAATGCGTGTTTATAGAGTGCGCCATAATCAAATAAAAGCATTTCAATGATGCAATGACTGTTAATATGTTAAAAAACATTTTAAAAGTTCAGTTTTAAAAAATAATAGCATTTTATTTTACATTTTAGAATCTTAAAGTATGACGTAAGTAATCGTGTCGGTAATTCACTTAAATTACGTGACCGCATCATACTTTAGGGGTCTATGACAAAATGCCCACACCCAAAATCACCACGGCCGAAATGCCCACAGCCAAAATACCCACAAAATTTAAT
>JAQIXB010001507.1:0-10496 GCA_034697405.1 Mesoplophora pulchra
TTATATATGACATTTAACGCTTTTATTGTATTAAATGTCATTTACAAATGTTAATACATTTTAATATTCATTATAAATATGAATCAAAAAATTTTCATCTGTAATTATATCGTATGTAAAAGTTATAAGTTCCTATTTGTTCATACATACGTTATGCACAAATAGGAACTTATAACTTTTACATACGATACATGAGTTATATATGAATATGGAATAATTATATATGAATATATTTTTATATTATAATTATAAAGTTAATATGACGCTACGGATGTTTCCAATTAACATCCTCATTTATAGTTTTATACAGAGATGTGATTTTTACGAAATTTTAATTAAAATGCGGAAAAATTAAGAAAAATTTAACTGACATTTTATATTAGTTTTATTGAAAGCCCTTATTTTTAGACTATAATTTTTTTAAAATTATTCTAAACATTAATTTTTTTTAATAAATGAATGACCATTATGAGAACAGAGTTCAAAAAATATCGTAATAAAATATCATGAAAATGTGAATATTTCTTTTTCAAAATAAAAGTGCAAAAAATTAAACTTAAATCAGTGTATAGTTTACAGAAATATTTCTAAAAATAGTGATACCCTTTTCCTCACTTTTATAGCATTATGTATACTATTTATTGATATGTTTAGATCATTACATCATAGTTAACTTTAAAGTTAATATGATGAAAGATGTTCAAAAATGTGTGATATTTTTACACTTAATATTTATGCCCATTATTTTTACATCATTTTCTACATATATACTTAAATGGGAATTTCCAATAAAATATTTTAATTTTATAATTATTTCATTTAATTATTTATAAATGTATTTAATTATAATTAGAGACGGATCATGATCCCGGAAACACGGAAAAAACGGGAATTTTATAAATTAACTGAAAATCTCCCATAATACTATTTCATGTAAAATAATACAGTAAAACCTCTAAAAAGCTGACACCTTCGGCAGTATACTTTTTTACTGTTTTTAGTAGATCTTTGTTTTGTAGAGGTACAAACTAATGTTAGGGTCTAAGGGAAGTTCAGTATTTAGAACTTTTATTCTCTTAATTTAGGTTTCGGCTTTGTAGAGGTTTAACTGTATTTTATAATGAACGAACAGAGGGAGCAATGGTCAATGTTAACATATAGAGGTAGAATCACATACATGTGTGCAGAGATTCTTAAAAATTAATATTTTAACATGTTCTTAGTATAGAGATTTCACTGTATTTACATATTTAGCGCATGAATATTCAATTGGGGCATTATGATAAAAGAATTCATATACTTTATAACAGTATGAAGCTATGTTCTTATGAAATTGTCATGAATGTATATGTTAGTAAAGGTGCATTTAAAATGCATTATCATCGTACATACATATACAGTGAACACTAATTCATGACTCACATTTTCAAACGGAAAAACGTATGCATATACATATGTATGAAAATGTAATAATCAAATGATATATCTATGTCCGTCGCGTCATTTGAATCAATCAACAGTTATACATTAATGTTAATGCAGTGACGGACTATAAAATACTATATCCAAAGTACAAAGAGCGCTTACATATTCTATGTGTATATTCGCGCATATATCGTAAGATGCAGTAAATCGTATATAAAAGTTATAAGTTACCATTTGCACATTGCGCTATATAATGCGCTATTACAATGCGCACATCTAATGCTATACTTTATATGTTTTTTATGCGCGCATTGTAATAGCGCAATGTACAAATAGTAACTTATAACTTTTACATACGATAGTACTCTGCACATGTACATATTCATACGTTATTAAATAGTTCTTTTGATAAAAATAGTAATACACGAATGGGCATTGATTCAAATAATAAAACAGACTAAAATCGACTAAAATATTGTGTTAAAATAAAAATAAAATAAAAATTAATAATTGAAAAGTGTTCCATTGAATGATGTCAGTTTTGTTAAGTAAAGTGTGTAATTCGGTTCACTATAGATTGAGTCACACCTCACAATGTGTGCGGCGTTCCATAGTAAACTCCATAGTTAATAGCAATAGAAATAGCAAAAGCAGTATTGGCATTGCAATTGGTAATAGGCATAGACATACTGCAAATAGCATTGTGCTTAAACCGCATTTATCACCGTTAACACACAAAAGCCCATTCAGTCATTCATTGAGTATCGCTCATACTAATTCTAACTCAACATTTACTATTAATTTTTACGTTAAACGATACGAATCAAATTCAACGATGGCATTACCGCGCGTTTTCTTCGATATGTCCGCCGATGGTACCGCTTTAGGACGTATCATTATGGAGGTATGTCTGTGCATAGTTTAATTATTTTTAAAAAATTTTCTATATTTTTATTGATTGAAATTTTCATACATTTTTTTATTTTATTTAATTTAATGCTAAAATAATTAAATAATAGTAAATGTGATGTCCTTGAATCTGATACTAGTGTATGCTATTATAACAGTGTCTGTATGTCTGAAGCTGATAATAATGCCGGTGCCATGCCCATGCCTTTTTACCGGTATTTTCTCATATTATTACACATTAAATAGTATTTTATTTTATTCATAATCTTTTTATTTACATTTTTATTTATAATGTTTAATTTTTGAGAAAAAAATTATTTAAAAATAATATAAAAATTTCAAAATTATGAATTCTGATGATTATAAGAATTGTAATAGTAACTGATACTAGTTACTGTGCCATGCTTTTTTTCGCCGGTGTTTTTCCATACATTTTCATTGACAATTTTATAGTATTAACGCATATGCTAATGTTATGGCGCATTTTCTCCGAAAATTTCTTTTTTTTGTTTCACATTCATTTTGAGTTTAAATTTTTAAATGTAAAAATATATGCATATATTTTTATTGCATTTTTAAAGCATAAAATCAGTGCCCATAAAATCTATGAATAAATGAATAAAAATTTTAAAATATATTTTTCCGTAATTCTTTTATTTTTCACAAAATGATGGATATATTTTTATTTTTTAATATATTAATGTACAAATTTTAGTTAATATATTATTTAATGCCATTAAAAGTACAAATATATCGTATGATGATATATTTGATAATAATTCATTGTCTTTTAATACATTTACAAAATGTTTTATCATTAAATTTTATACTTTTATTTCGTGATTATATATAATTAATAAATATATTAATATATCGTAAAATCATAAATTTATTGAAAAATCATAAAATTTTATAAATGAATTATTAACTTTTAACGGTTAAAGATCATCACGAAAATTTCTAAATTTAATTAATTTTTAAAATTAATGATTAATTAAATGATTAAATATTTAATATTTTTATAATCTATAGTTTCATACTATAGCCATATTTAGTATATTTTCGTATTTTTTCTGCTATAATATGACAAATTAAATGATTTTAAAATATAAGAAAATTACACATTAAAATTACGATTTTTACTCACATTTTCTTATTATGGCCATATACAGTATGAGCACAAAGCACATGATCTAAAAACAAAAATATTTAAAAAATGTGAGAAATTAAAATTAATGAGAAAACAGAGTATAAATATATTTTGTAAAATTCAATGAATATGTTTACCGCACTTTTTAGTATATGTCTCTATAATACCCTTAAAATAAGCATGGGATTAGCACACAATGCTTAAACCAAAGATGTTCTATGGTGAAAAAACCTCATGTTATAAGACCGTGTTTAAAATGTGCATAATAATTACTATTAATGTTAAGTAATTAATAATGTGAATGTATTTGTTTAGCTGCGATCGGATGTGACTCCGAAGACGGCCGAGAATTTCCGTGCTCTGTGTACGGGGGAAAAGGGTTTTGGGTTTAAGGCTTCGACTTTCCATAGGGTGATCCCGAACTTCATGTGTCAGGGCGGGGATTTCACAAACCATAATGGCACAGGCGGAAAATCCATTTATGGATCGAAATTCGAAGACGAAAACTTCATTTTGAAGCACACGGGTCCCGGAGTACTGTCCATGGCTAATGCCGGTATTTATTGCATTTTTTTTTATTTTTTAAATATTAATTTTATGCGAAAATTAAATTCTTTATTTTATTCATAATTATAATTACGATGATATTATGCGTGAAATAATCACGTAATGAAATTCATGGTATATTTATGCATATGAATTGCGCAATAAAATGCAATGATTAAACATGTCATATTTACATTATGCATTTAAATATCGCGAGATATAAGTACCCTTACATTTGTTATTTTAATTTCATATTTTAATGCATTCATAATATGATAAAAATAATTATTTTTAATCACACCGGTCATAGAAGACAGTTCGTGTTTTAATGCGCGCATTGTATCTCTACGATCAATTACAGTGAAAGCAGCAAATAACGCCAGAAATGTATTTTATTTTGGATAATGAATGTGAATAGACCCAATGCTTTAAACGTGAGCATGCATATGCGCATGCGATACTCATGCGTATTAAAACACAAACGGCACTATTTAAAGTTTTCACTGTAATTATAAAGATTAAGAGTAAAGATGATAATGATAAGAGAAATGTTAATTGACCTTTGACCTTTTGCAGGACCGAACACGAACGGGTCTCAGTTCTTTTTGACGACGGTTAAGACCTCATGGTTGGACGGGAAACACGTCGTCTTTGGGAATGTCGTGGACGGTATGGACATCGTTAAGAAAATCGAATCGTACGGGTCTCAGAGCGGTAAAACGACCAAAAAGATCGTCGTCTCAGACTGTGGTCAGCTCAGTTAATGTCGTATAATGGTCATTGATTTTAACCCTTTCAATACCATTGTTGTATTTTAAACACCATTATATTAATGATTAATAATTAATTAAGAATTACATAATGATTGAGAATATATGAGAAAAATATGTATTTAACTTTTAAGTTTTTATTATTATTATTCATCATTATGTATTATGAAAATTATATTTTTTAATTAATATTTTTTTCGTAATTTTTTAAAATTTTCTTTAATATGAAAAAATTATCGTTTTTTATTAATGATTACAAAATTTTGAATTTTTTTAAAAATTATTTTCGGACCAATGATTTCCTTAAAATGTCCATTTTTTCAAATTTATTATGATTTTTGTCATTTTTAAAATTCCGAATTTTTCTTAAATTTAAAAATAAATTTTAAAATTCTAAAAAAAATTCATTATAAAATTTATTTATAAATGATATTTTAATATGTATTATCATTTTTGGAGGTAATGAACTGTGTAACAGTATCTGAACATTGTTAAAATACATTTACAACAATGCAAATATATACATAGTAAACTATATCCTACACTCTAATCTGAGGATCAGAGGCGCTCATTGTATTTAGATATATGAATGACGTTGAATTAGTCATTTTGAAAGCCCTGAATTAAACGAATGATTCGTAAATTGAATTACAAAAAGTGTCTCTGACCCCACAACAGAAGTATATTATTACAGTTAAATCTCTATTTTCATATTTAATTGTTATGTATTTAATGAAAGTATAAACAGAGTGCATTCGGATTAAATATTTCAAATCAATGGTTTTATCGTAAAGGAACTTACACTTTGGGAATGAATAGCTATGAATGGATAATTCCCTGGAAATTGAAAAGCGATTCCCTCAATTCCCTGCTTTTTCCATTCAAAACTATGGTTTCCCAATTTCTCAGAATTCCCGAACATGGTCTTTTAACTATTGCTGTAATTATTGCATATATCAATTGACATGGTTTTTTAGTGTGAACGCTTTTTACGAAATAAGTATTTTATTAAAATATAAACATTTTCTCTGACCTTATAGCATGAGGTAAGCATTTAAAATAATACTAAATACATCCAAAGGTAAAGTATAGTAAGTCTTATGTGTTATAAGTTGGGCCTCCAGATATAAGTTCTCATGCTGTATATAAAATTAGCGTAAAATATAATAAATAATGAAAAAGTACACTTATAACTCGAGTTATAAGCGCATAGTATTATTGCAAAGAAAAGACCTAAACAAAGATTGTTCACGAATTCAATAGGAAACGATTCCAATAATAAGCACATCGTATACACATGTATGCGAAACATACATTTAACACAAAAATTGTGATAATATTTGCGTATTATGATATGTTAAATGCTTATATCAGTATAATAATTGATTGAAAATATGCTTTAATTATTGTGAATCATTATCAAAAATGTCAGCGGTAAATGTATCATCATTAAAATCTAAATCATTAAAAAGACGTAAAATAATTGATTATGACGAAGATGATGATGACGATGGTAATAACGATCAAAGGTCAAAGAATAGACGCGAATGTGATACACGATCACGATCGTGTCCGTATTTAGACACAATAAACAGAGGTGTTTTGGACTTTGATTTTGAGAAACTGTGTTCAGTGTCATTATCAAAGATCAATGTATACGCGTGTCTCTTTTGCGGTAAATATTTTCAGGGTATGGTCATACGATATTTATTTTACTTTTTTTAAGCATATATATGCCCATTGACCTCACTTTAAATCACGTCTTTAGATGTATTATTAATACGATTGAATTAATGTAGAAAAAAGTGAGGTCATTGTGTAATTTATGATTTAAGAGATTTACTAATTTTAGTAAATATTAAATATATGTTTAATATAACCATAGGAAGAGGTATCGGTACACACGCGTATATGCACAGTGTGAGCGTCGGGCATCACGTGTTTTTGAATCTGCACACATTACGATTTTATTGTTTACCCGATAATTATGAGATAATCGATTCGTCTTTAGATGACATAACATACGTATTAAAACCGACATTTACGATGACAGAAATTGAGAGTTTTGATAAAAGCGGTAAATATTCGATAGCGTATGACGGTACAGCGTATTTACCGGGAATCGTGGGCTTAAATAACATTAAAGCGAATGATTATTGTAATGTTATTTTACAATCATTGTCTCATGTGCCCCCATTACGAAACTACTTTTTAATCGAAAATAATTACGCATCTTTAAAAAGCATTCCGATTACAGTATCATCTTCAGCCAAAAGTACTAGTAACAGTGCTAATGCTAATGCTAATACTAAAAACAACAATACTCTGAGCACTAATGCTAGTGACGGATCGTTTCTTTTGGTTCAGCGTTTCGGGGAATTATTACGTAAACTGTGGAATCCGTCGAATTTTAAGGCGCACGTATCACCCCATGAAATGCTTCAATCGGTTGTGTTATGTTCGAAAAAACGATTCCAAATCACGGAACAGGGTATAGTCGCATTTTGTGTCATACCATTTTATCACTCATATTTTAGTTTCCATTATAACCCGAGAAAAGAGCATATAATGATCTATTACAGTGGAGTTACAATGTGCACGTCACTTATTTCAATTGAATTTACAAACGATATTTTATGGGTTTTTCAGAACATAGAAAGTGATTAATAAATACAATTACAATGAGCGACGTGCAAACTGCAACTGCAGTGTAATCTCAACATATTAGTTTTATTACATTTTTTATTATATATCAATATACATGTATATATGTATAAAATTGAGGTTAAACTGTAATTAATGAATGCTGATTTTAGGTGATCCGATCGCGTTCTTAAGTTGGTTCTTAAACAGTGTACATATGGCATTAAATGGTACTAAAAAAGACGATTCATCGATAATTTATAAGACATTTCGCGGTGAAATGAGAGTCTTTCAGAGGAAAATGATACCTATGGACAAAACCATTGACGAAAAGTTACAGCTCATGCTAAATGATGAATATAAAGAAAAAGTGGAAAAAGTTAACTTTCTCTATTTAACACTCGATTTACCACCACCGCCACTATTTAAAGACGAAATGATGGAAAATATCATACCTCAGGTGCCATTATTCACCATTTTATCCAAATTCAATGGAATCATTGAAAAGGAATATAAAACATATAAAGATTCGACGATGAAACGTTTCGAAATCATAAAATTTCCGAAATATTTAATTTTATATATCAAAAGATTCACTAAAAATACATTTTTTTTGGAGAAAAATCCCACGATTGTCAATTTCCCGATCAAAAATGTCGATTTAACGGAACTTTTAGCGCCCGAATTTCGCACGACACAAAAATGCGTCTATGATCTAATCGCTAATGTCGTTCATGACGGTGAACCTCAAAAAGGAACATACCGTATGCATGTCCTTCACAGGGTATGGCTTTATTTTAATATAATTTACCACTCTTTGCTGAAAATTAATGAACCTCTTAACTCGAGATAACTCTATTTTTATATTATAAATTCATTTTTCTTAAATTATAAATAAAGAATTTACTAAATAATAATGTGACATTTAAATTTATTGTTTTTTTATAATTTTATTTTGAATTTTTAGGGATCGGGAAAATGGTTCGAAATGCAGGATCTGCACGTAACGGAAATATTACCACAGATGATCACTCTTTCAGAGGCATATATTCAGATATGGGAACAGCAAAATGAAGATCATGATCATGAAAAACATGATAATGCTGATGATGGAAATGATCATAATGGAAATTCATTATAATTATCATGATGATAATTAAAATTTTAACATAATTTTAAAATTAATATTATTAATTTATATATAAACATAAATTTAATGCATTAATTTTTTATAATATGTAATATAATGCAATATTATAACATATTAATTTTATCATTGAATTTCATTAATTTTTTTAAAAAAAATTTCCGATGATATTATATGACAGTGATATATTATAATAAAATTATTGGAAAATTATAAAAAATGATAAATTATTATTAATTTAAAATGCAATTATGTTATTTACCGTAAGACATAGAATATGGATTATTCATCGGAAAATCCGATCTTAGTCCATATTGTGACGGATAATATTGTGACGGTCCATAAAATGGCTGAGCATATGGTTGTGGTGAAAGTGACCTCTGTGTTTCTACGGTCCCTCCGCACTGTGAAAGTGCTCTTTTTTGGGCCGCATACGGATCGTTTTCGTATATATCGAACTCATGGACTTCGTGCACCTCTGCGGGTTCTTCGGTATTATTGAAGTGCGGTGCGTCACTCGGAACAACATGTAAGTCCGTGCTGATGGTGGTACTTTCCATAGCACTTTCGGACACTGTTTCATTCGTCGAATTTGAGCCGCTGTTAGTAATTCCGGGCCCTTTAATTATAATTATTTGCAATTTTTTTAATTAATTTTAATTTTAATATTTTATTTTTACTCATATTATTTTAAGTTAAATATAATTTTAATATGTAAATATTTTTGTGCATTTAATTTTAGTATATTTTTATTAATTTTTTTTACTATAAACATATGGCAATTATTTTTTATATTCAAAAATATATATTAATATTCATTAATATTTTTATTTCAAAATATTTGTTAAACATTTTTACTAAAAATGTTTTTCATTCATAGATATTAATAAAAATATAAATGTATAAATATTATGATTATGCATATATTATTTATAATTTTTGAACATAATTTTATTAAATATAATATTCCGTAATACTAATTATTAATATTATATAATATAAAAGTGAATATACTTGAATTTATCATGAATGAGACCTTAATTCAAATATATTTACTTTTATCGCGATTACGATCTCATACACGACCAATAAAAGTATATATTTCTAATTATAGTTTATTTCAAAGTATAGTTAATAATAATATTTATTAGAAAAATGTACTAAAATATAGTAAATGGCAAAGTAAAGGGTGATTACTTTGAAAAGCGTCGATATCGACGGTGATTTCTTTCTGACGATAGAACGGATGACACAATTTGTAACAGTTTTTTACAGATATAAAACGATTGGAATTTCCGCCGCACCCTTTAATAGTAAAACTCAACATTCACATTTTTAATTTTTTATATGAATTATTATTTTTAAATAATTATTAAATAAATAATTTTCTGTTAATTATATTATAAAAGATAAATAAAATAAAGTACACTATGTATAGATGGATTAAGTTACTAGGGAATTAGGGAAAGTTTATAATTTTGATATTTCTATTTCTTTATTATTTATTATAATGGAAAATTTTGGCACAGTCTTTGTTAAGTTTCTACGAATTATCCATCTATAGTTTAATATGATAATATTTTAAATATTAACTAAAAAATTAAATAAAATTTTTCATTTATAATATTAAAATTAATGATAATTTACCTCTAATGTTAGATGTTAGTTCCGTTTTTATCATTCATTTCCTTAAAATTTCTGAAAAAAGTATAAAAATATGGGAATTAATTTCTTTTTAATATAATTTATTTTAATTTTACAAAAAAAATAATTTTTTATTTATAAATATTAAATATAAATAATGAATAATATAATATATATTATAATTTAATACATTTTATTATAAAAAATTAATTATTTATATATTAAATTTCAATTTAAAAGTTTATGATTAAAAATCTAAAAA
>JAQIXB010001508.1:0-10495 GCA_034697405.1 Mesoplophora pulchra
TTTATACATAAAAATATATTTATATTCATTCATATAATAAATTATATGTTATTTTATATATATTTATATATAATAAAAACATGTATTTTTAAAACATAAAACACAATTGATTAATGACATTATTATTCATAATAAACGGGATATGTCTGTTTTCATCACAATATAATTATATTGAATTTAAATGATTTAATTATTATTTTATTCATTCACTTTATTCATTCATTTATAAATTAACTTTAATTTTCAATAAAAATTTAAATTAAATATTTTTTTTATCGAAAAAAATATTAAAACTTTAAAATGCTCATTTCGATGAGTAATGAGCGAATTTATAGTAAATGCGTAATAAATATATAGTAATAAAATAGTGATATAATAGTAAATTACTTATTTTTCATCAATAATTTGATACGTATATTTATTACACTTTTGATTATGTTAATAATTTTTTAAAAAAATAATAATCACATTTAATTCGTATCTATATATATGTATCATATATATATATATATATATATTTAATGATTAATAGTTAATGGTACCGTCATTTAAAATAATTATTATTAATAATAATTTGAAAGTTAACATTTGAAAGTTTTTATTGAGTTATTAAATGGGACTAAACCTGTTTAGGGATTGTTCAATGTTAATCCTCAGAAAGAATTTTTTGGTCATATACTGAATTATGTACTGAATTCGCACATTTTATTTTCTTTTATTTTTTTAAAATATGAATAATTTTCGTTTCAAATTCATGATTAATTTAAATTATTAAAAGAAAATTTTCGAATTATTAATGTTCAAATGATTTTAGTCATTAATTTTTGCATTTTATTTATTTATTTATGAAAATGTTTATGCATAAAAAAGTAAAAAGAATTTTCAAAATATATAATTTCATTTCAGTGAAAAAAAGTTTTTGAGAAAAGTTTTTATTTAAAACGTAATTTATGAATACATATAAAGTGATGAAATGATTCGTTCATAATAATGTGTGTGTGATGCTCATTCATTTCTATTTTAAGTTTCAATACGAAAACACATGCGTTTCTATGTGTGTCTCAATATAATAATAATATTTATGAATTTTCATCATAAAAATTTATTATTTTTATGTTTATTATGATTATGAATTTTTATTATGAAAAAAGGATATGGAAAAATATTTCTCAAAAAAATCAAATTCTTTAAAATCTATATATTTATGTATTGATAATGCTTTAAAATAATAATGATGATAATTTTGCGATAAAAATATATATAATAATATTTATGATGAAAAAAACTTTAATCATATTCTTTTGTATTTCGATTGTGAATGAATAAACAGAACAAAATCGTGATCTCTCATAATATATATTAATGTAATATATTATATAATATTATTATATAATAATATTTTTAATCATATTTTATATAACTTTTTTTTTATAATAATAATATAATATCAGTGATGTTATATTACATGTATGCTATTGAATTGTGCAGTTCTTTATTATGATAATTGTGTTTAAATAAAATTTATATATAAATATATATTCATAGATTTATATCAATATAATGTTATATCATTGATGTAAACAAAAAAAGTTTTGAGAAAAATTTAAAAAATTTAACATTTAATTTTATATTATAAAATGTGCATTATTATATTATAATGTTAATATTCTCAAATTCATTGTTATATATTATTAAAGGAATTTTTCTTTGGATTTAATTGACCATTCTCTTCAATAATCATCGTTATATTTCGACACAAAAATCTTAAGATGATGATGATGATGATGATCAATCATCGGATGTGTCCATTGACGTTAAAAGCGCATCTCAAATGATACGAATGAATGAATGAATGAATCATTATCTTTGATTTTTCCATTTCTATATTATTATATATACGATTTTCGAAGACGATTATCATCCCTTAGGCCATAAGTACCATGGACCCTCATTTTGGTATGAAATGTTTTCATTTATTTTATTTATTTATTTTATATTTTATTTTTATTATTATTTCATTCGTTAATTATATAATATTTATGCCCAAAATATATATATATATACATAATTATGGGCATTAAATTTGTTTTTCTCAAATTTATACATTTAAAAATTATAAAAATAATTTTAAAATAATTAAATATTTTAAATGTTATTTTTTTGTTCCGTTATTATTACCATGATTATGATTATCATGACGATGATCGGAATGTTTATTTCATTTATGTATTTATGTATTTATATATTTTATTCGTTTCTTTTATTGTGTTTTCTTTAAATCTTAGGATTACCGTCTTTAGCTCAATTCGGATCTCCGTCCGCATTCACAGGTATTTACATATATGTGAAACACACTGTACATTCACTGTATATTCAGTATATACATACACGCATTTAGTGTATTTATGCACTGTAAATACGTGGGATTTAAATTCTATTGTTGCAAATGACACTATACATTTATTTCAACTGAAGGCACACCTTTGGCTCTTCCGATCGATCAAAGGACTCATGAGGGACGCTATGTATGGGGTGCCATCACCGGCACATCACCGTCGCGACATTTGGTCAATGGTCACTCTGTCGATGGATCTCCCGTTTTAGCATCACACGCGGCCGCAGCCTCTGTTTATCATCGATTATCGCCCTATGATGGTATTTATCCATCACCATTCCACGCGAGTCCCACAGCTTTGTCTTTAAGAGGATTCAGTCCCGGTATGTCTATCACTATTTCGTCTCTTTCTTAATTAACATGTATTATCATGCTGTTACTATGAATCACACAGCTCATGGAGACAGAGTCTCCTTGAATTTGCATAATATGATATATTATTTAAAGCATTTATAAGTAAATTGTTGTGCATGTTGTCTCTATGATTTGTGTGATTAACTGTAACATATTTGCTTTAAATGTTTGTATTATAATTTATTTTTTAATATTTGATTTTTCCGTATGTAAATAGTGAATGTATTTACATATAAAATTTATTTATTTTTTAAAACATATTTTTCAGCATTAAAAATATGTCATAATTTTTTTCATATGTAAAAATCATATATGAGAATGTATTTTTAAATTTTTTTTTTGAAAAAAATGCATAATCATATAATGATTATGAAAAGAAAAGGATAATTTATAACATACGTATATACTTTGAGTTATAATAACATAATATGTTATGAGTATACCATAATAACCCTCTTTTGTCAAAAGATACTTTTATTTATTTATCGTTTTAATTCATAATAATATTAGAAAATTAAATAATTATATATAAAAAATATATATATATATATAAATATAAAAAAAATTGAAATATAACAATGGAATATTTGAGTTTTTCAATGTTTTTATATTACACATAAATATACCTATGATTATAACTAAATATAGAATCAATATATAGAATATAAATATTATTTATAAATATATCGGCATATATATTTTCGGCATTTTCAATAGAAATATTTACTATAAAATTCATGGGATATTTTTCACATAATTCTTTTGGCGGCGCATACTTCAATATACTCTATACTCTTATACTATAATTACCTATGATGGTTCTTCTCATTCTTAAATGTGAAGAAAAGAAAATGAGAAACTATGAGAGTTACACTCTTTGCAACAATTGAGTGGACATACAATGCTCAAACAAAGCTGTTAAATGAGTGTCGGACCCCTCTTTTTTAGCCTAAAAACTATTTAAGGGTGGAGATGGTGACCCTCATTTGTGCATCTGACGCTTCACGGTACTCTATTGTATTGTATTCCTATACATATATTATATATATTTATACTGAATATACCATGCCATAGTATACCATAGTATATCTCTCTTTATGTGCATGTGTTGTGTATAGAGATTCTCCGCTTTTACTACGAACTCAATGAATATATAGTTTATGTTTATATCTCTATATATATATTTATATATGTGCCTTTTGCGGTCAAAAGGTATATAATCAGTGCGAAAATTGAGATAAATAAGAGATGGAATTTTTCACTTTTTTTAAAAAATTGTTTTTAGTGATAGTTACTGAACATGATGAGTATAGAGCATCAAAATAGTTATTTCGATATACTAAAAAAAGTATATATATATTCGAATATATATAAAAAAAGAATGATATTTTTTACGGAAATCGTACCATTTTTTTGTCATTTTCTCACGATTCACATCTGTTCATTGCAAATATATAATGAATGATCTGAAATATGCCAAAATATATATATGTCTCTATCATGTTCATTGTTTAAAGCATTATATATTTAAACATATTTACACATATTCAAAAATACATAATTTAATTTATTATTAATACATTATTGACGTGTATATATGTACATTATAATGTAATATTAGTATACACCTGAATTTGTTGTTTCAAATTATGAGAGCATTAATTTCTTTTAAATTTTAAGCGAAAAATGCGTTTAATTATGTTATTATATTTTTTTTATTCTCTTAATTTATGTAAATTATGATGTGCATAAAAATATCATCATAGAAAATTGTTTAAACACAAATTGCGTCTAAAAAATTTTCACGCATTAAATTTTTAAATGAAAAAATTAAATAAAATATGAGTAAATAAACGTTAAACTAAAATATTTTCGATAATTTTTGTTAACGTTTATTCTTAATCATGACTGAGTCATGATTTTTTCGCATTTTTAAAGATCGTAATTTTCTTTTCGCATCATAATTGCCTTAAATCACGATTCTTTTAAATTAAGAATTAACATCATCATCATGGTCTTTTATCTTTTTATACCATCATCATCGTCATTTAACGATACACTCTTTTCACGATCAAAAACCAAAATGTTCATATTTTAAACATTTTTAAACATTAAAATTATTATATCATTATATTCCCATATACATAATTCTTAATTTAATACATTTTAATACATACTAAAAAATGGGAGAATATATTTTAAAATTAATATTTTTATTATAATAAATTTGAAATTTTTTGATTTATTTATAATGAAATTTAATTTGCCATTGTTATTTGTATTAAAAAAAAGTTTTTATTTAAATAATAGGGTCTTTATTCTTTTTCCATTATAATGTACTTTACTTTTATCCTTTATGTGTTTACAAAGATAAACTAAATCATACTATTATTAGACTGTTAATTTAATACAAATCTGAGTCTATTTCTTATATTTCAGGATAATAATAGAATTTAACAAAAATTTGAGGTCATAGTTAATAAAAATTTAGTTCAATTAAAATTTTAAGATATTTAATTATAAATATGTTTATTTTATTTTTATTAAACTTTTTTATGTGTAAAATTATTAACATATGATAATTGATTATAAAATTATTTATATGAAATAAAAATTCAAAAATTCGTATCATTATCAAAAAATAAAATTCAAAAATGAGGATATCATCATATATTATATAAAATTAATAGATTTTCGAAGAAAATATTTTAAATAAAAAATATAAAATAATTATTTAATGATTTAAAATTTTTGAACGCACAATGTCAATGTTTTAATTAAAAATATTTTTATTTTTAAACTTCAAAATTCTGAACGTTTAAAATTTATTATTCATTTAATTAAAATAATTAATTTGACCCGAATATTATAAGAAAATAAAGATTTAAAATGTCAAAGAATTTTTAAAATAATTTTAATTTTATAAAACTAATAATAAATTAGAAATAATAATAAATATGTATGTGTATGATATACATTAATAATTATATACTTAATTTAAATATATTATTAATGAATTTTGTAGAATTTTGAAATTTAAATTAAATTTGAAACATAAATTGATAACTCAATTAAGTTTTTAGCAAAATTTTTGAGTGGGAATATAATGCTAATATATAAGTATATTTAAGTATACCTTACATTATATATATAGAGATATTAAATAATATATAAATAATATATGTATATATGGTAGTAATTTTTGTTAGTAATTTATTTCTCTCTTTTGAAAGAGATTTTTCCATTTATTTTCTTTTAATTCTGTGCCGAAAAATTTATTACATTCATGCTTTTTATTCAGCGCCATAATTATTATAATCACAATGATCGGAAAAAACATCACACAATTTTCTAATGTATTTTCATTTTAATATTATTATATAATGAAAGAATAAAGAATAACTATATATAGATAGACATATATATATATTATAAATTTAGTATACACACATATTTTTTAAGTATACATACATACATACATACATACATACATACATAACGAATAAAGATGCGTACAAAAATATAATACGAATAAATGTTAAATATAATTTGTTTTATCGCATCATTAAACTCACTCTAAAATTAGACTCTTAAAATGTGATCCTTTTTAAGTGTCGGAATTAAAAAGAAAAAAAAGAAAAAAATATTTTACTTTTAAATGAAAAAAAATATATATACATATAAATGTATATATATGTGCACATTTTTTCCATTTCTTTTTAATAAATATTTAAGATATGATCCGAAAATAATTTCGTACCATTTTCATGATGATGATAATGCTGAAGACGATGGTGATCTGTTCCATCAGGAGCTGTGTCTCAGCATAGGGCCTCTCATTTGCTTCGGGCCATTATATGTATGGGATGTAAATCATAGAGAAGAGGGCTAATGTCTGTTGATAATGTCTTAATAATAACAATAATATACAGTAATACAGTAATTGCACGAAACATGTTTTTTGCGTATATTTTAAAATATTCTTTTCTTTTAATATTATGTTTATTATACATATGTTTTAATAAATAATAACAAAAAATTTTATATTTTTTTATTATCACATTTACAATTATTATATCGCATATCAAATTAATTATTTATGCATATTTATTAATTACATAATTATTATTATTTTCATTAAATAGAGTTAACCTCTGCGGGAATAACTCCCGACTATTTTCATCAGTATTTACTTAATCATCGGACCGCATCAATGGTCGCGGCTATGGCCTCAGGTCATGGTCATCAGACAGCGGCAGAATTGAATCATTTGCAGCATACAGAGTCGGCATTAGCAGCTGCATATGCGGTCTCATCAATGGACGCGTCCGGATCTTTTCGCGCTCCGACGTCAGCATCGGGTGTTGGGGCGGCTGCGGCCGGACGTAAGAGGGCACTGTCCGCGTCACCATATTCCGATTCATTTGATTTTAATGCGATGTTAAGAAACTTCAGTCCGACATCTGTGTCTTTAGTATCTCCGTTTATGAATGGATCACGATCTTCAAGTGCCAGTGGTTCCTACGGACATCTCAGTGCGGGTATGCATGCTTTATGTAAATTATAGTCTATTTCTAGTATATATTAGTATATGTATGCGTATATTATTATATTATGTTATGCTGAAGTATTTAATATTTGCGATATGTTAATGTTATTAGACAGACATTGAACATATTTATTTATAATATAATAGTGCATGTATAATATACATATAATATATAAATTTATATATACCCATGAACATACTCTGAAGAAACATGAGGGACATAATAAGAAAAACTCGTTTATGGTTATGTTAAGAAACTATGTATGAAACGAGTTTTTTAAGAAAAAGAGAGAGTGTTCACTCTCTTAAGAGACTCTTTCTCTATCATCATCTCTCTCTTCTTTTGAATGTAATTTTCTTTCTCTCTCTAAATGTGTGTGCGTAATAATTTCATAATAAATAACATATCAAAATATGAGAGTCAATGAAATGAGTGAAATGAAAATGTTTGAAATTTTTTTCATCTTTTCTTTGCTCATTTCTTTGCTCTTTTCTCTCATCTTTTCTCTTCAGAGGTGAAAGTCACGCGCGCGCATTAATAATATATTTTAATTTTATTTATTTATTATTATTTCATAATAATAACTAAAAAAGTCAATTGCATAATATAATGGCATTGAATTTGAATTAAAATACGATTTTTTTTCACGTCAAAGATCATTTACCGCTCAGAATTTTATATTTTCATAATAATAATAATATTAAAATGTACGTATTAATATATACAGTCCATGCCATTATATACCAGCACATGCACATGCATGTCTATGCATTCTGATTTATATTGACAGACTCTGTATTATTATAAAACATTATAAACATATATGATGTTAGATTTATCGATACATTAATAAAGCACAATACAATTGAATTCAATAAATAATAACATTAATATTCAGACATAAACAAAAAGTTCATTGATATTTATTTTAATATTATTTATTATTATGAATTTTGCAAAACGTATTCATATTCACATTATTATTTATTTATAATATTTTAGTGTATATTTAAATTTATGCGTTTTACAATTTTCTCTTTCATTTTAATAGTAAATATGCGTGTGATTTTTAAATAAATTTCAAAGTCATACATACATAATTAGATTTACACATTTTGTTTTTGTTTTTTATTTATAATTTTATTTATATTTTAATATTTGAAAACTGAAAACAAAATTTAGAGATAAATTTAATGATGATACGAACGAATGTTTAGGTACACTGAGTCCGTCATTGGGAATTCCATCGGCGGGTCCATCGGCATGTACGGTACTTCCATCGCATTTTCATCATTTGATGCGGTCACAGTTACACATGCCTCAGGGTCCATCATCATTGACGAATGTTCATAATTCGGGATCATCACTGTCAATACCACAGTCTGCATTTACGCCCCATCATCATCCACATCATCATCATATTCATTCATTGAGTGCCAATCAAAAGCTGGAATCACCTTCGGGTGTGTCCGGACGTGAAACGGCGTCTAATGTCGTGAGTTCGACCGTAGGTGATCACGACGTTCGCGCCGGTAATGGTGGTCAAAGGTCAAAATGCAAAAAGGATGGCGGTGGTGACGGCGAAGATAACGTCGATGATCATGAACCCGGTGATTTCATTGAAACGAATTGCCATTGGAAGAGCTGTACTATGGAATTCAGTACTCAGGAGGAATTAGTTAAACACATTAACAATGATCACATTCATGGTAATAAAAAGTCTTTTGTTTGTCAATGGAGAGACTGTTCCCGCGAAGAAAGAGCTTTCAAAGCTCAGTATATGTTAGTGGTACATATGCGAAGACATACCGGAGAAAAACCCCATAAATGCACTTTCGAAGGTAACGCTTTCATAACACTATGTCATGCTTTACTTATAATTACAGTTTATCACACGTGTCGCAGAGACAAATTGTCATTGAATTTGATTAACGCGTCGTTTGCTCTAAACGATTCATTTAGCAAATTCAAACACAGTGTATCTCTACGACATGTGTGATTATCTGTAAAAACAAACATAATACAATATAATTGTTGAAAAAGAACATAATACAATGCACGTATCTATTCACGTTTTAGTATTTTTCGTTAATAAACAAAACAAAAGAATAAATAAAATTCTTTATTTTATTTTTATTTTTTAAGATTTTTTAAGATTTTTTTTTGTTTTTCAACTTTTTTCTAAACATTATTTTCAAAATTATTATTTTTCATGATTTTAAATTTAAACTTTAATTTTATTTTTTATTTCACTGAAAATATAAATTCAAAATTTATATTAATACTTTAATTAAAAATTTTCAAAATTTATTTATTTTTATATATAATAAATTGACATTAACCTAATGACGCATCAATATCATCCCATTAAATTGTCCCATAAATTGCGATTATAAAATAAATCAATAATATTAATATATAATATTAATATATATACAATTTTTTTATCATCATTTTGAAAATGTAATTTAAACATTAAATTATCGCTAAACCCACTTCCGTCTGATTCTTTATAATTTATATTTTAATTTTAATTTTAAAATATATTTGAAAATATGTTAACTTAACTTACATTTACTTTATCATAGTGATAGTGTCACTTTTCACTATAAATTATGCATTTTTATTTTTAGTAAATTTTGAAATTACAAATAAAATAACATATAAATTATAATATAAATCAATCGCATTGATATTAATGTGTATACGTTTTATGTTTAGTTTATTTTAAAGTATGTTTAGTTATTTAATACATAAATATTCTATGCATAAATATACATGTATTTTAATTTTCTGAATATTTTATTTTTTATAAACTAAGATTTATTAAAATATTTTAAAATTATAATATTAATATTTTATTTTTTTTTTGTAAAAATAATAATAATTATTATAATCATAATTATTATGAAAAATGCAAAAACAAAATAATTATCATTTATTATTAATGTAATTTTTTATATGAATTTTATATATAAATATTTTCATTTAAATAATTGTTGAGATTTGTAAATTTATAGTGTTTATACACATTTAAATATTTAAATTTTGAAATTTGATTTTTGAATTTTAATTTTCGAAATTAATAACGCATGAAATATATTTAATATATGCACAGATATCGATTTAATTTTTTTAAATATTCATTTAAATTTAATATTTATTTAAATTTTTAATATTTAAATATTTTAAATTA
>JAQIXB010001509.1:0-10489 GCA_034697405.1 Mesoplophora pulchra
AAATTCAATACTTTATAAATATTTATTTTTTATTATATGTAATAAAATACCGCCTAAAAACTTAATAATTAATGTAAATAAACTATAAATTTATAATTTAAAAAATAAATATAATTATAAAGTTTTTCAAAATACAATTATATATAAATATAATAATCATATTAAATATTAGTAAATATAAGCTATGGCCATACTTTGATCATAGACGCGACATAACTTTCGGGTCCGGTAAATTCCGTGGGGTTTTTAACACGGACCAACACTATGAAATACAAATAGTGCCACATATTGTGCTCACATCGAATATGCTCTTCGAACGATACACTTTTATTGTCAAATGACGAACGATCCAATCCTATCATTGTAATATTAAATTTAATTTAATTTTATATTACATTATTATTGTTATTTATTTCTATCGATTATCATAATATTTTTGATTATCTTTAATTATAACTATAAAATGAATGAAAATCTAACCGCATATAAAGCAAGTATTTTTGAGTATTTCTTCCTTTTGTTGCTTTTCACTTCTTAAGTCAGCGAAAGTGTCAATAATCACACCAAAGATTAAATTCAAAATTATAATAATGACGATAAAAAAGAATAATAAATCGTAAATAACGCGTGCAAAGAATAGAGGTTCAGTGGAAGAGGGTGACCTTAGTACATCCCCAATTCCTCCACCATTACGAAGACCGTGATTCAGTGTCGTAATTATGCACATTATTAGTGAATCACACGCATGTTCTTTTATTTCATCGTCATCATCATCTTCTTTATCATCATCTTTGTCATTGGATTTTTTGCTCATATTATTATTGCTAAAGTTTAGTGATAAATTACTATCATCATTGATATTAGTATTGTTTAGAATGAGATCCAATAAAGCACTTTTAGGTCCATGAGTTTCTGATTCATTTGCAGGTGTGTCCGTATTGTTGCATGAAACATTGTCTTTTGATAAACAATACCCTGTATTTGTTTCTGATGCTAATGATGAATTCGTTTCGTTATTTAATTGAGAATTAACAGTATTATTAATGTCATACAAAATTTGTTCATTTATTGATTGTCTTTCGTTATCATTATCATCGGGTGAATCGACAGACATAAGAAAATCGTCGCGAAAAAAGAGATATCCGATGATTGAAAATAAATATATTAATATCAATGCCAAAATGGCGGTGAGAATTATCGATCGTCCATTTCTTGTCACTGATTTTATCACATTTCGTAGTGTTTCCTCCTGATATACCACGTTCAGTAACTAACATTCAATAGCAATCATTTCATTAATAAATTAGGGTCAAAATATTATATATAAAACATACCAAAATACTATAACATAATGGATGTACGCAGAGACCGGAAATACAAAAAATTAAGTAAAGGATATGATATAAGAATTCTTTATCGATGAGAATCTGACGTATTTTCTTATTAAACATCCCATGATTGCCCATGATACTTATGAGATGCACGGTCCCAATCGCCACATTCGTTAATCCCAATAACCATAATGTCGGAATAATTCCAATGCTATAAATGAGTCTTAATATTGAAGACGTGAATAACGATCGTACCCCCAATTTTCCGGGCACTGTTAACACCGAAGCTAAAGACACGAGCATCACGGCCCAAATTATTGCTGATAATCGTGAGTCTAATTCTAAAATTATCGATAAAAATAATTTTAATATTAATTTCTTTAAAATTAATTTTAAAAATATCGTATAATACTTGTAACGGGAGGAAACGGATAGAAAAAGGCCACAATTATATTGATTAAAACTGCCAAATTAAAGGAGATGATGCTCCACATTGACATGTGACGTGATACCCAATAAAGTAATGATTGTCCTAAAATATAATTACAATTATTTTTCCATTCATTTTTTTGACACCTCTGTACATTTACATTAAACATAAGCCACTTTTTGAATATTTATTTAAAAAAATATTTAGAAAAAAACTAAAGTATACATTAAAATATCAATTTATAAAATAATTGAAAAATTTTCCTAAAGTATAAGTGAAAGAACGTGATAGTATAAGCAAAAGTCTATTCCTCAACATGTAAATTAAGTTTTGTATAAACAAATATGTTTATACAAATGTAATGCTCTATACCTACAGAATGAGTGAAAATTATAACATATTTTTAGATCAAATATAATATATACATTTGATCATGGTTTACATTATATAATTGCAGTTTTTGAGTAAAATGTGCATGAAAAGTGAGGTGAATGGGTATAAGTGTGGGGTATAAGTGTTGATACCTCTGAGTTTCTTTTGCCATTTCATTTCATTGAAGAGGTCTTCGGTTCTTTCAAAGAAATCGGACACTTTACTCCCCTGATCATCACGCTCTGCATAATGATACACTTTCATTTTCGATTCACGCGTAAGAAACTCGCATATTTGTGGCACGGGAAACACGATCTGTTCCATTGTCCGATCGGAACGAACGATCTGTTAAATATCAATTCATTTAATATTTTATTATATTAATATTTTATATCATTATTATCATGATCGTACTTCGATTTGTGCGGTGTGAGACTGATAATATCCTAATGCTTTATTCATTTTCTCATCGATGATATCACCATCGTTTGAGCATTTTAAAAGTGCCGCTAATTCTTTGTTATGCTGTGCTAACTGATGACACAATATATAGATATTATGTCCGACCTCTTTAGAGCTGACACCATCGTCATTATCTTCGGCATCAGAAAAGCTGTCGATGTCATCCTCCACAGCCTCTCCCTGATGAAAGGCATTACATGCGACATCAATCAATTGTTTAGGGCTCATATTATAGAGGATTCTTTCGGCATTTTCAGAGTCTGCACGGCTCTCCATTATCGCCAAAAGCAATTTCGATGCATTATTCTTTAATTCTAACACTAAATCAATGCGTTTCTTTCCCAATGGATTAATGTCATTTAAGATTAATGCTATGATAATGTCGATACCATTGGATTCGTGCATTGCAATACAATTTTGATTCTCGTGACATGGGCCCTGACAATATTCAGTTAATGTCTCTAATGTTTGATTCACTAAACAGACATTATTTTCGTTTATGTAAAGGCCTAATAAACCTAAACCCCCTGTGGTAGAACCGCATAAACGATCTAAAAACATTAGTGTTTCCGATACTAAATTAAAGTTATTTTTAATGTTCTGATTTCGTAAATAATTTTGTAATTCGAGATTATGATTTTCGCATAATAATTGCAAAAATCGCAATATTTGTTGCATGACAGCGATTTCTGACGGTAATCGATTTTCGTCATTACTGTATTTTGCCTCACGTTTGTCATTGTTACATACTAAATAAACATCTTCTAATGGTACATATCCCTGAGATCCTGATATTGAATCACGATCGGAATGAAATCCATCCGAAGCTGATATAGACAATGATGGTGCTGTCGGAGAGAATCCCGAAGAATTCAGATGCTGATATGCTTTATTCGTGGCGTTCGCCGCATCTAACAATTGCTGTTTTAACTCTTCTGTCATTACGATACCATTATGATTACGATTTCCTCGAAAATGCTCTTTTTTAGTGTATCCTATAGTGGGAGTGGTGTCGCCCTTTTCCCCGGGAGTATCATCATTCGTGTTCTTTGCCGATAATTCATTAGCGGTCACATTAATAGTCGATTTAATAGCGTGAACTGCGAACTTAATTTTATCATAAAATACTTTAAAAAACTTTTCGGCGCTATTTTCTGACGTTAATTTAAAATAAATGGACTTTTGTATCGTTGAATTACCACCCTCTAATAACGCTATTCCCAATTCAACGCATTCAACGAATATGATATGTGTGGGATTTCCCGTTATAAGTTCCACGACTAAATCAGACGCCCCTTCTTTGTCCAAATGACACTGCACCTCCGCTAATGTCATGTCCGCACGCGAAAGCATCACAGCGCCGGGACCATACTGTGTCTGATTCGACATTCGCTTTTTATTCTGAATATTCATTTGTGTCAAATCTATCGGTGGTATGTTCAGTTTCTTAGACAATGGTGACATATTTCGAAATAAATATCGATTTAATAGTTTCTGACGCAATGATTCACCCTAAAAATTCAAACATTAATTAATTAATTTAATTTTTATAAAATTTAATATAATTTTAAATTTATAAATCATAATTTTAAATCTAATTTTAGTTAATAATTTTTTAAAATAAAGAAATAATGACTATAAAAAACTAGAAATTAAAGCTGTTAATTTGAAAAAAGTTAATTTTCTTACCATAACGACATATCTATAATCCGCATGTGAAAGCATTAAAATCTCAAAAAACTTTAAATTTTAACGATAAAATAGAAATGGAAAAAGTTAGAGAAAAGAGAGAAAAGAAAACAGATAAAGATAAAGATTTAGAAACATTTACAATAATTATATATAAAAATGCATCAAATATTTGAATTCATACCCTTTCTTCATAATCAGGGTCCAGAGCCATCATTTCCTTAAGTGTCTGAAGCACTTTATTACACAGTTTTTCATCATTTTCTTCGATTAATCTTTGTGTATGTGTAATCAATTGTTTAATGAATCCACCATTTTCGCACTTTCGCCGTGCCTCAGTTCCATTGGGAAATAATAGTTCGGGTCTATAAAGCACATCGACTAAAACTGAAAGTTCAGCCAAAACTAAAGGTCTCAATTGTTCTTCCAATAATGATACAATATCCTGAAGGCCTTCGATAATCGATCGATCATTTTTAAAGGTCATCGATGAAACTGCTATTTGTGGAATATCCAATGCCGGAGGTCTTCGTGCTGATGAACTATTAGCACCTCTCGTGGCGGATAACCATACTCTCGTGTGCTTTGATAATAGGTTTTGCTTTTGGAACATGCCATTCACTTGACTTTCGAGATCCAAAGGTATCGCTATTCCACGATTCTTCGCCATATCTATCAATGTCTTTATACACGTTTCAGCATTAATCCTTTGGGGTAATGTTAACCATGAGCATGTGCTTAATCGATATGCGCCCTGAAGAATCCGCACAAATACCGGTTGATGCGTCTGTTTCGTGGTCAAATATGGTAAAATATTAGTTTATATTTAATTATATGACTTTATTTTGAATTTAAAAAATTATTTATTTAAATATCTTACGTCAGTTAATTGAATTGACTTTAGTAACGTTATGGGCGCATTCATTAACTGCTTCTATTTAATGTGCGCATATTTAGCATCAGCAAAATAATCATCATGCATATTATAACCAAAAATGATAAAACCAAAAAAAATCCATCATATGCATAATTTTAAAAGCATAGTGAATGTATGAATGAATGAAACCGCAACCAAAAGAATAGCAAAGAAATAGCAAAAGTTAATGCGTTTATTTAATGCTAAAATTGTATCGTTTTAATCATTTTATAGCATATTATAGTATTAAAAAAAATATTTTTTATTCATTTATAAAATTGAATTCAATAAAATAATTATAAATACCCTTTTACCTCACATAAAGTATAATCTCAATGCTATAAGATCATTGTCATATTTAAGGTCAAAGGGGTAAACACAATAAATACCTGTACTGTCGAACTCTGATCACTGAATGGTGAATTAAAGAATGTCGTCACTAAGTTCATAATGGATGTGGTGACATAATGTTCCAATGGAATGTCCGCGTGTTTCCGGTCATGTGTGGCGTTACATACTGTGGCCATATCCACTAAAAAGTTTTCGAATAATGTCCATATATGGTTTGATGTGTAAATCTCTTTCATTTCAACTTCGGTATCAATGAAACAATGGGATAAGAAATTAATATATGCCTCTTTTACTTCGGGTATACAATCGGCATGTGTCACCACTTGAATTATGTCATCCAAAGATAATAGCGAATGACATTTAATCTCTGTAAATACGTTTTTCCCCTCAGTACACGCCGCTAGTAATTCAACTAAATGTATATGATATTGTAATGGACCATTTTCGTCGAAACGTTGTCGTTCGCTTTGCATCATTTCTACTAGCTGATTGAAACTATTCTTATCGCTATAAAATATAAGTACATCTTCACCCGCATTGATTAGTTCCTGCATGACCATGTCCTGACATTTCCGAATCGATTGTCCTTCGGCTTTGACAATGGTCTGAAGGAACTTAAGATACTGAACGCGGCGTCCGTGCGTTTCAATACAATGAACAAAGTGCTGAATGACGCGTTCATTTATCTCATTGCATAGGCTTACATTATCCAAAAATATTGAACGCATCGTTTGTGCTTCGAGTAACTAAATTCAATTAAATTATCGTCATTATACTGTACAATTAATTTTAAATTAACATTCAAAAATTAACGTTAATATTATAAAAGATTATAAAATGGTAAAGTATTTTATAAAAATCTTTTTTTTTTATAATATTCAAACTTAGGTATAGCATTATTATTGCTAAAAATGTTAAATAAATGTGAAGTAAAAGGGTATACATACTCCGGGAGAAAGAAATAAATCCAAATATTTTTGGAGTAATGATTGATTCGCATGATTATTGAGGCAAAAATGCTGCAGAAATTCATGGGCCAAACGCATCAATTCATTCATTTTAATGTCCTCTTTTTTATCGTACGGAATTTGCAATAATTCGAGGACCACGGTATGTGCGCCCATATTCCGCAGTAACCTCTGTTCGTGTTTTCGTGCTTTTTTGTCCGTCTGTGATCCCGCACTTTCCTGAACACAGAGTTTAGTTAATCGTAAAAGAATTTCGCGTATTTTCTTATAATTTTGTGATTGACTAGCATCTAGTGATGGTCCCAAATCGTAAACAATTGGAGATGGACTATCTCCAGATGATACTAATACAGTTACATGATCATCTTTTTTCGAAACTTTTTTAATCACATCATTGGAATCGCCATCTTTAGATTCAGACATATTCTTTTTATTCTTTTTAATTGTGTTTCCATCATCAGCTTTTGCTTTATATACCCAAAGCTCGGATTTTTCCACCATAAGACGTAATTCATCCAAATCGCACTTTATTTGTTTATAATTTTCCACATCATTAGTAGAAACTAGTAGTTGTACCTGCTTAAAAGCCTGTAGTACCTCCTGACGTTGAGAAAAATGCCTAAATAATAATTGCAGAGACCCACTAACTAAAGGAGGATATTCATGCATAGTTAAATGAAGTAAAACGCGAAGAAATGTGCATCCGCCACTACCGTCTAAATCAATGTCATCATTACCATCGCCGCCAAAGATGAGCTCAGCCTTTTGACTGATCCGATCCAAATCAATGCCCTTTTCCCCGATATGTACGGTTTCATCGGACGGCGGTTCATTTTCATCGGCCGAATGACTCGCGTCAAATTCGCACTTAAATATTGTGAGCAGTCCCGTAATACGATAATCTAAACGCACGTTTAATATAAACTGAAGAATTTCGATGATTTTTAATTTCGTATCCATGACTAAAGTATCCTGTTCCACTAATGTAGATACCGTATGAAGTGTACTAGCATTTCCTTTGGCACTTGTTTCTTTTGAACTAATATTATTTGGCCTATGGGCTGATCCTAATACCATACTCGTCATAACTGTTCCCATATCACCGATTGACTTAAGAACAGTATTATTTTTAAGATCATCATCAATGGTGATACTTTTTAAGGCCAATTCATTAGCACAGTCTAATATATTGAGCAATGTCTTTGTCAATCGTAATAAATCGCTAAAACTATAAAATCCGAAGTAAATGAGAGTACGTGCTAATTTCACCACTTCATAGGTCAGTTTATTCTGTTCGCGGTCAGCGAATGACCATACATGATTCACGACATTACAAAGATAATCCTCAACGAAAGTGATCGTCGAAAGGAATTTCTTTTGAATCGTTTCTTTTGCGTGAAGATCCTGTTGTTTATTAGCGTCATAATCGTGAATGGACAATGTCCGGGGAATTTCCGACCATAATCGGGCATATTTCACGGGTGTAATTTGTTCCTGAGGATCACGATCCACGTGCATATGTAACATTAAACGACAAAATGCGGCTCTTAAATCATAGGGTAAACTTTCATCGGACATACATTTTTGTATTAAATCAATGTCCAAATGTGATGATAAATTATTTATCGCTAAATACTGTCGATCTAAACACATACCACTAAATAGATCTAACTGATGACGGTAATAGTCAAGAATATTATAGTCCTCTTTATTATTATGTTTAGCATTAATGGCCAATTCTCTGATCGATTTGAATTTAGTACCATTATCCCAATACAGTACGATGTCCTCTTCTTCTTCAGTCGTCACAAATGTATGACTTTCCCCTGAATTTGGGTCTTTTTCTTCCAAAAGATATTCCACTTCCACATGATTACGTATAATGCGCGTTTCGAGTAATATGTCACTGTTTCGTGGTGATAATACCGATTTACATATTAATTCCTGAGTGATGGGAATGGCCACTTTATTCGATATGCATAAATCCGAGAGATAATCCAAGAATCGCGATTCACGATTCTTTCTCACTAAAGCTACAAATGTTTCAATTTCTGTCGCAGTAATATGATGTTCCAATAGTTTTCTATTGCTATGCAACAATGCAGTGATAGTGTCCTCCGCTAGTACATCATAGCCTATTTGTTTCTGCATAAATCCGAACATTTCAGCGATGAATTCCTGATTTTTGCGATAATCCTGTTGAGCTAATCTCAGAGTACGATAGCATAATCTTAATATGTATTTAAATGGTGAGTATCGTGTGTCATTTAACTCTTCCATACGCAACAATGGTCCACGACCGTCACAAGAATCGGTGAATGGCGCCTGAAGAATCTTAAAGATCTGTTTCAATATATTCTGTTCTCTGATGAGTTTTTGTCGTTCTCTGTTAGGATTATTCGCGATTACTTCCAAAGGGTCGTTTCTGTTCGGTTCATTCTCTAAATTCGCAATAAAATAGATAATTTCCTGTAATAATTGAGTTACAATTTTCCTTTCGTTTTGCGTAATCGATCCGTTTTCCAATTGACACGCTATTTTTACTAACACTTTACACGCGTCATTTGCAAAGTCTAAATCACGTACTTCCATTGCAGACACCGGTACGATCGCGAATGCCTCTTTATCCTCACGTATTAAGGCACAGCCGACTTTTGACATCACAGGTCTGTCCTCATCTTTGTCAATGGGTAAATTGGTACTGTGAACCCATGTATTTGTGCATAGATGCCTCAATCTAACGTATGAATTTTGTGGTACTAAATCATCACCGCGTGATAATGTAGTGGCATCCAATTCGAATATACTAGCAATGTCATAACTATGCGGTACAGATACTAATGAAAACACCCGATTATCTGAAGATCCCCGTAATTTGTTTCTCATGGTATCAAATGTCGGATCCTCATCCACTTCTGCGGCCAGATATTGACCTGTGGCCAAATGCTTAAAACGAAACAATGAATTCCAATGTCCGGCACCACCACGACATGGGTCATGATGTACCACTTCCACTTCCCATAGGGCTTTCGATGATGTCGCGGCCGTGGCCGTGGTACGTCCCGTCGATCGTAGAAACACATACTGTTTCTTTTTATACGCGTCCATTGTGAGAAACTTTTCCTGCTCAGCGTGAAACAACCGCACGACATCCCCACCTAAACACACCACAATATTATATCATTATCTAATTATATTTAAAAATATAAACACTTAAAAATTAACACATTTACTAAGAATCAAGTAATGTGTTAATTTTAAGTTTTGATTAAAAATTAACGCACATAAACATATTAAATAAAGTAATGAATGAAAATAACTTTTATCTTAAGATATGAGTCTTATGATTAGTGCAGTAAACATTGATCCTGTTATAAGTGATATAATTATATACCTTTTAATACGTCATCGATGTTTTCTTTATATTCCATAAAAAGTGATATTTTCCAACACGTGTTGCAATTGACAGCATTGACTTCTTTGCATCCGGGATTATCACTAAGTTCATAATTACTAGCATGTAATGGTTGACCCGCATTAACAGGTGTAAGTACCACTTTGTCCCCTACGACCACATTGTCACCCGTTGACCTTAGCTTATAAAAGGGTACGATATAGAACCATGACCCTTCGTTACCATTACTGTCCAAATATACGCGCATCGAATTCTTTTCCAAAAGTGCCGGAAGTCTCTTATTAACGGTTAAATATTTATTACTTTTTAAATGCAACAATTGTATGACACCACCGTATTGTATTATGCTTCCGATTAACTTTTTAGTTTCAGTATCATTTTGTTTCTTTTCCAATTCAGCGGCGTGCTGAGGAATTCGTTAATTATGTTAATTAATTAATTTTTCATTTAAATTTCAATAAAAAAACATATCATATTTAATAAACACATTAATATTCATGTCATGAAAATGTATCATAAATGATAAATATTTAATTCTAAAAAACGAATATATTA
>JAQIXB010001510.1:0-10486 GCA_034697405.1 Mesoplophora pulchra
TTTATAAAAAAATGTAAAATAAATTATATCATTTTTATAAGCTTTAGATAATCTTTTTAATGCACTTTTTAAATTTTTATTTAATTGTTTAATTTTAGTAAAGTTTATATTAAAATTTGCATAATCTATATATAAAGCAATATATTTAACATGTTTATGTTTTTGACAAAAATAATTAATAATTTGGTGATTAATTAATATAATTTCATTTATAAATAATTTATTAATTTTCGGGCAAAATTTACTCATATTCTTAACGAATGTTCTTTGTTTTTTGATAATTTTATTAAATACACCTTCAGATGGATTTTCATATTTTATTATATTATTCCATTTTAGTATTAAATTAGTCACAAATTTATAATCATATTCAAAATAATTTTCTTTTAAAATTCTCATATCATTTTTAAATTGAAAATAATCATTATATTTATCGATATAAAAAAGTAATTCATTATTTTTCAATGATTCTTTAATTATTTCATTAAATTTCTTTGAAAACGTTATGAGTTTAATTTTCTCAAAAAAAGGAATGAATGAAAATATCTCTAATAATGTTTCAGACGGAAAATTTACTATATTTTCATCCATAGATGTATGTCTGTTATTTAATAGTTCCAATATTATCATTCTGTTATTTGAGGGTGTCATTGAATTATTTACCATTATCGTGTCCATAATATCTTCAAAAATATAATAAATATTTTTAAAAAATATTGCAATTTTCAATTATGATAATAAAGGTCAAAACTTTTAAGGAAATCCCTAATTAGAGACTTTTAAACATCGGGAAATTAATGGTTATGCACGAATCACATAAAAATAAAGTATTTTGAGACCCCAATAAATGGCATTAAATTTTGACGCATTTGTAATATATACAGTAAAACCTTTAAAATATAAACATTCATTAACTATATTATAAATATTTATTTATTTACTAAAACTCTATAAATAATGTCTAATTTTTAAGGCACAAATGTATTTTAATGCACAATAAAATACAATTTTAGGATTATGTTCAGACTTTACTGTAATAATAATATTAAGTATATAAGTTAATAACTTTAAAACTAATAATTCAGATAATGCAATTGATTATACAGTGCGTTTCAGTATAAAGTAAAATATGTGAGATGCGCATGTACATGCGTAAACTCCATGACCCCCCATGACCCATGACCCTCAATACCTGAATGTGGACGCTCATCCAATGACGGATTCGGTCCCGAAACGTATTGAGAGGGACCTTCTAACGGATCTTCATATTCCCCCATATTCGGAACCGCGTTTTTCTCTTCCATTATATTAATTGCCTAAAATTATAATTCATTAATATATTATTCCCCCATAGACCTTATATCTCGAATAGTAACATGATATAAATAAAGAGTGTGATTAAATATTCGTGATTTAAAATATGATTTTTAATATGTGAAAAATTAAGGTTATTATGTGAATATTAAACTTGTAAACGATCATAACTAGAGTCGCAACTTTTCGGGGAATCCCGAATTAGAAAGAGACTTAAATATCGGGAAATTAATGGTTATGCACGAATCACATAAAAATAAAGCATTTGAAACTCTATTGTTATTCCCGATTCTCCTAAATTTAAGAATTTTCATTTTAATTCCCGAAAATCCCGATTCTCCCGAACTAGTTCTTAATTTCCCGATAGGAATTTTCCTTAAAATTGTGAATCAATAATGCAATAAAATATAAGGGCACAGGAAATTTCTTTCAAAAAATTATGTACAGAGTGATCCAAAATAAACTATACATGATATTCTATGGTAAGGATAATATAAATTATATTTATGTCATTTTATGCATTATATATACATATATGCATTATGTATTATTCAGTATATTCACGTTTATTATGTACTCAGTACAGGCGCCAGTGCTATTCAATGCGTAAACTTAATATATGCTTGTAAACGCGAATATACTGTATTTTAATTTTAAACCCATTATATAATTATATATACTAGTAATAGAAACCCGATTAATTATCTTAATTTATTTTTTATTAAAATATAAAACTGATATTTTTAGTTAAATATACTAAGAGGGGAGTAAAGGAAATTTAAAAATTTTAAGTCATGAATAAGTCCCGAATTTTGTGCATTTATGCTCCCGATTTCCCTCCTGAATTTTAAGCCCCGAAAAGTTGGATCTCTAATCATAAGTTAAATATGTTAAATAAAACATGGGTGTTAATTCAATTTAAAACTCGAGACATAAGAGAGAGAAATAATAAATATGATGGTCTCTGTACCCTTTTACACCAAGGAAAGTCCTGCAGTGGTAACGGCATTTGTGTCCCGCCCATTGACGGAATCGGTACTGACACTATTACCATAGGCCGTTCATTCCCGTGATTAGCATGTTCCTGTTGCGGGACACCGAAGGACATTGCCGTTCCTTCACCCAAATCCGGTGGTGACAGTGGTGGCAGCGGTGTCTTATGACTGTCTGAACACATTCCCGATGATGACTCATTTTGTGACATTATATCTTAAGATATTAGTATTATTACAATGATGTCATTCTTATAAATGACGATGGATTAATATATAATAATTAAATTAAATTAATAAATAAATGTTTATTAAAGGTATACTATGTCTAAATACCCGCATATGAAAACCTTTTTTAAATATGCAATATACAGTATCTTTTTATTTGACCGTACTATATGCATGTACGAACTGATCATTGTAAAGTATAATGTGCGCTGTGCGCATATGCATGCATACACCCCATGACCCCCCATGACCCATGACCCTCAATACCTGAATGTGGACGCTCATCCAATGACGGATTCGGTCCCGAACCGTATTCACACGCACCCAATGTAAGTGATGACCGAATATTCGGGGACGCATTTTCCATTGAATACTTCGCCTAAAATTATAAAAATAATTAGTATATTATTTCCCCATTGACCTTATATCTCGAGTAATAACAAAAACTGAGATTAAAAACTTGTGATATAAAAAATGATTTTTTATATGCGAAAAATTAATGTCAAAATGTGATTTTTCATTCATTAAATCATTTATTTAACATATAAACGGTCATCAGAGAAGGGATTTTTGCGGAATAAGAATCCTAAAATTCGGAGAAATTGCGGAAATGCCAAAATGCGGACCAAAATTGCGGAACTTTTTTATTCATTAATACATTAACAATAACATCAATTTAATCAATGTTTTTGTTAAATAAAATATATATTCATTTTTTCCAATATTCCCGCAATAATCCCTTCTCTGATCATAACACTTATATTATGAGTTAAATATTATGTTAAATAAAACACGGGTTTTAATTCAATTTAAAACTCGAGACATAAGAGAGGGAAATATTAAGGTTTTTGTACACTTTTACACTGAGGATATTCCTCCATCGTCAGCGCCATTTGTGCCCCTCCCAATGATAGCATCGGTGCTGACACTATGACCATAGGCGATTTATTCCCGTGATTAGCGTGTTCCTGTTGCGGGACATCGAAGGACATTGACGCACCTCCGCCCGAATTCGGTGGTGACTGTGGTGGCATTTGACCGTCGGAACACATTCCCGATGATGACTGATTCTGTGACATTATATCCTCAGATATTATTATTATATCACTTTTATAAATGACGATGAATTAATATTAATAATTAATTAATTAAATGAATGAAATAATAAGTATTATTAATAAAATTTAAAATGAATAATTTTTTATTTTATTTATAATTTAATACATTCGCACGTTTATGCATGTGCCGGTATTATCATTTTACGAACGGAAATGATGGGTATGGGATGAGCTGTACTAAGCAATGATCGAACGTGTATTATGTAATATATATATATATATTATTATATATATATATATATGTATATATATTACATGTGTAAATTTTACGCGCGTTTATATCCAATGTTTATGCATATGTCAGTTTATTTGTTTTCATTGCAAAATATTTTGCGTTTAATACATTTTAATAACATTATATTCGATCTAAATATTAATGAGAAAATGAAATAAAACCGTATATAGTGCATTTTACCCGCCTAATGTCATACAATGCATTTATTACGGTTTAAAATTTAATTTTTAAAAATTAATAAATTTTAAATTTTTAAAATAATTATTTTTAATTAAATTAAATATTTTAATTTATTATTTATTATAATTATTTATAATAATAATTTTTTAAAAATATTAAAATATTTAAAAGAAAATGTTTTTATAAATTATTATTACGCATATTAAATTTTAAAGCCCTTTATAATAATCATATGATCCAATAATATATATTTTAATTACGGATTCGATTACACTGTTTGCTCAGTTCGTAATGAAATAATTGTAAGTGAATTGTATAGTGCGTTATAAAGCATAATATAGCGCATGTATACAATTCACTTACAATTATTTCATTACGGACTGAGCGAACAGTGTAATGTTTGTCATATACTTTTAGCGTTATGCACACACATTTCGTTTATATATATAATAAGAGAACTAATCTTATATAGTATTTTTTAAGATTAAAAGAATGCTCATTTTTGCTCGAGATATAAGACCCCCACTCTAAGCTTACTTTATAGGACCCCTCTATAACCTCGCGCTATTAGATCAGTGCTATTATGTGAGGTAAAACGGTACATAGCAATAGTGTTACTATAAAAGGCATTATGTATTAATACATGTGTAAATGTCATAATAAAATAATAATATAATACACTCTGTTCTCGATTTTGGCAACCAGTTGGGCAAAGATAATGTGTTGCCATAATCGAGAAATGTCCAAAATCGAGAAAATAATATAAAAAATAGTTTATTTAATATAATGTTAAAATAAAATGCAAAACAATTATTTATAAATATTTTTATAGTTAATATTAATTAAATAATACAATAAATATGTTTATTAAATAAAATATTACAAATTTTTGCATTTTATTTTAATATAATAATGTTTAAAGAGAGGGGTCAATGGATATATTAACATTTGCATTTTTCATTCAAATGAATGAATTGTCTTTGACATTTATTTATCATTTTATTAATTCATTTAATTAACATTCAAAAACATTTAAATTATTTTTTTAAAAAAAAATTTAGCTATTGACTGATTCTCATTTATATTTTACATATAAAAACATGTGCTTTATAAGTAACATGTGGATATACATTGTATTTCCATAATTATGTCCATGACCACCCCATTTTATAGTATTATTTGTGTTTTATGTGAAATCAGATGAGGGGCATAATTAAAGAAAATAACTGTAAGTAAAACATTTATGTCAAAAAAAATTAACACCATTTTTCGATAGTTGCCAAAATTAAAAAATTTTTACATTATAAAGTATGTTTTGGGAATTGCAAAAGTGTTGCCAAAATCGAAAAATTGCCATAATCGAGAAACAGCTGTTCCCAAAATCGAGAATTATTAACATTATTTAGTATATAAATGGTTTGGGATTTTTAAAACTGTTGCCATAATCATGAAATTGCCATAATCGGGTGATGCCAAAATCGAGAACAGAGTGTATACAAAAATGGGCTCATTTGAAAGGTCTTATACCTCGAGGTATATGACGTTCTAACATCGCGATATAAGATTAGTGCTTAGGTGTGAGGTAAAACGGTAATAATAATATCGAATGACACAAACATAACACTTTTTTTATACAGTATTTTCATTTTCATAAAATAGTACTATACGTATTATAAGTGATCAACATTTGCAAGGATATTTGCGTATGATAATATATATAATGCTAATATTATGCTAATAGAATTAGTGTATATATACTCAAGAAACGTATATAAATATAAACACACATAATTTATATTATGCTTATATTATGCTATTTTTGCGTATATATTTACTCATTCTATTATCGTTGTATACATTATCATGCGCAAATATTATTGCAAATGTTAATTACTCCTAGTACGTATTGTACTTTCTTATAAAAATGGAAAGACTAATAAAAAGATAGCGGGTTTTAAACAATAAAGCTATAGCGTTATGGTTAAGAATGGTCTATTTGCTTATTACAAAGGATGGATTATGTTTGGGTCATGCGATATATTAATAAATACCTCAACAGTTTGAGGATTAAATACAAATATCATAGATTTTGGGCCCAAAAATAAGCGAAAAATGCCATCATTTTCGTATATTTTGCATAATGCATTCATTAAATAATTAAATTCTAAAAAAATATTAAATAAAATTATTTTGAATACAGTTAAACCTCTTAATTACGGAAAATTAAAAAAAATTGCATTTAAAATTTATTTTAAACTATAATATGATATCATATTTTAAATATTATATCATATTATTAATATGATTATTATTTCATTATTTTTATTAATTTTATTTTATATTATTTTAAATAAATAATTAATTTAATATTATACTTAGATTTAGACTGAGCTGTGAATTTTGTGCCAATATTAAGCCATAATTTCCAATTAAAGGCCATCGATATTTTGGTCCCGGAATATCATTGAATAATTTACAAAATTTATTATATTTTATAATATAAAAAATTAGTAAAAAAATAATTATTATTATTATTAAAATTATTATCATAATGATTTTGTAAAATTTTAATATTATAAAATTATAAAATAAAATATTATTTTTAAAATGTTATTTTTTATAAAAATTAAATTGATATTTAAATTAACATATCATATTAACATTTCAAATATGTTTAAATTAATTAATTAATTTTAAATTATTATTAATTCATGTAAATGTAAAAGTAAATTAAATACAATAAATATGACTCAATAATTTACGTCACATTATATTAACTTTGAATATACTAAATGTGCAATTACTTTACAAAAACTTATATTAATGTAAATATATGGGAAAAGGTAATTACGTGATAATCGTATCTTTAACTGTTCCCGTAATGCTTAAAACGTAATTATACTCTTATATCGTGAGTCATATGACCCTCATTCAGAATATGAAAAATCATATAAATATCACTCTTATAACATGAGTTATAATATAATATGTGTTTTCCATTATATAGCATTTTTAAAATATTGAGCATATGTGTTCCCGGAATGTCCTGAATATTCCTGTTCCCGAAATGATAAAACCCTAATTATGTACTTTTATCATGAGTAATAAAGTACTAATTCTGTATGTAAAAAATGACTAAAATATCTCTCTTATATCCTGAGGTATCATAATTCCCCTGACATCATTTAAATTATTTTTTTTTGTGATATCACTTCGAAAAGAAATGAGTATTTTTGTTCCCGAAATTCCCAAAACCCCATTATGGCCTTATATCGTGGGGAATAAACCCTTAAATCATCATTTATAAAAATATTGCAAACATATCTCTTATATCGTGAGATATTATTTTTTTTGTGTTTTCAATATGTTTAAATGAGGAAAGTGCATTCTGATATTCTCATGAATTTTATAATTACGGTTAAGATAAAAGACTAATGATGCACTTATATCTTGAATCTTATTTACGTGATTCAGAATTTAAAATATTATTAATATGTCCCTCTTATAACACGAGTTATTAATTTTTTTCTATTTTTTATATTAATATTAATGTAAATATATGGGAAAAGGAAATTTCGTAATAATCGTGTCTTTAACTGTTCCCGTAATGCTGAAAAAGCAATTATATTCTTATATCCTGAGACATATGACCCTCATTCAGAATATAAAAAATCATAAAAATATCACACTTATAACTTGAGTTATCTTTAATTACGTTTATTTCATTATATAGCATTTTCATAAAACGGCATATATGTGTTCCCAAAAAGTCCTGAATATTTATTTTCCCCAAATGATTAAACCCTAATTATGTACTTTTATCATGAGTAATAAAGTACTGATTTTGTATATAAAAAATAACTAAAATATCTCTCTTATATCTTGAGGTATCATCATTCCTTTGACATCACTTAAATTATTTTTTTGGTGATAATATCACTTCGAAAAGTAATGTCAATTTTTATTCCTGAAAATCTCAAAACCCCATTATGCACTTATATCATGGGGAATAAATCCCTAAATCAGGATTCAAAAGAATATTGAGATAATATCTCTTATATCATGAGATATTAATTTTTGTTTTTTCATTATATTTTTATGGGGGATATGCATAGAGATTTTCTTGATTTTTTGAGTTAAATAAAAAAATTAAAAACTAATGATGCACTTATATCTTGAGTCTAATTCATATGATTCAGCATTTAAAATATTATAAATATATCTCTCTTATAACACGAGTTATTAATATTTTTCTATTTTTTATAACGAATTATATATAATAAATATAAAATGTATAATAATAGAGTTTACAAAACCCGTGGTGCCATCTGTGGTCATTTAATGATATAAAACATAATATTCATATATATAAATATAAAAACATATTCTGAGTCATGTCAGGAAAATTGTGATATCTTAGGATATAAGTGACAGAACATCTTCAAATTTAAGATTATTATTAAGTAATAGTTGACTCACGATATAAGCACGGAAATAACAACTATAAAATGAGGTAAAAGGGTATGTTTTTTACTTTTTTATAAATAAAATTTCAATAAAATTTTCTTAAATTCTAAGTGATGTCACAAAACTTGTGATAACTCAGGATCTAAGAGATAAATATTTGTTTTTATTTCAGATTCTTATTCTTTGATATTTTCCTCGCGATATATTTATAGATTATTTATATCTAAAAATTGAGGTAAAACGGTGTATTTTAAATTTTATTAAAACTGAAATTTTTTTAAAATTTTTTAAAATTCTTAGTGATATCACAATACTTGTAATATCTCAGGATATAAGCGATAAATTTTGTTTATATTTAATATGATTATTCCTTAATATATTCCTCACGATATATGTACAAAAATAACATCTTAAAATTAAGGTCAATCGGTATAATTTTTACATGTTCAAAGGTCAATTTAATTAAAATTTTTTCTACATTTTGAGTAATTTCACTCAAAACGTGAAAACTCAGGATCTAAGCGATAGATATTCTTTAAATTTCATACGCTTATTCTTAAATGAATATCTCACGATATAAGCATAAAATTTTCCTCTAAAAAAGGTGTTTAATAAATTTATTTTTATCGTTTTTAAACGTAAATTTAAATGTTTAGTTTAGTTATGTATACATATATCGTGAGGTAATTATCAAAGAATAAAAATCCGAAACAAAAATAAACATCCATCGCTTAGAACCTGAGTTATTACAATTCTGCTGACATTACTCAGAATAAACATTTATATTATATATATGCATATAATGTATTTATAGCAATGATCGCATATGGCGCCACATGTGCTGTAAACTCTATAATGATATATTATTTATATTAATAATTAATTTAATAATTAATAATACACAATTAATTACTAAAAATGTTAATAAAAATTAAAATAAAAATAAATATAAATGATTAAAAAATAAATGTTTAATGTGAATGATACGGTATTATTTATTTTCAATAAAATAAAATGAATATATTATTATGTATAATTTTAAATAAAAAATTTAATAAAAATTATTTAAACACAATAATTTCCAAATAATTATAAATGACATTTATTCTGTCATTAAATAATTATTCTAATTATAGAAGTCTCAGGGTATAAGAGATATGTTGAATAACGATGATATAAGAGATAAATTTTTAATAATGTGAATCCGCGAATATTATATCGCACTTTTAGCTCGAGTTTAATGCTTTAGATTTAAATGCAGCATATATCATTGTATCGGTACTTATATCACGAGAAAATTTGCAAATTATGAGCACATTTATTTATAAATTAAAAATAATAAAATATTTTTCACTCATATTTTTGTTGTTATTATTCGGATTTTCTCTTTTTAACCGCACAATCGTTTTAATTCATATTTAGCATTTTTGACCTTTGGACATAACATTGTAAATGTCTTTTGACCTTTGATTTTTGATCATTATTTCGATGTATCAATTGTATTCTTAAGAAACACGTTTCAATATTATTAATGCTGAAAAATAATTGTAAAAAATTAAAAATTAAATATTTAAAAATACACACATATTATAATTACGCTTTAAATTGTATGATATTTTACCTCAGGATAAAAGAGCGTCTTTTCATTCATAAGCATCTTTTATTATTAAAAATATATATGTTTATATATAAAAAGAGACACACACTTTAAGGTCATGAATAAAAATTAATAATAAAATATTAATATTTTTTTCATAATAATAAATACTATATATATGCTCATAAAATGTGAGTCATATATTTTATTATAAATAAATTATAAAATTATAAACATTAATTTTTTAATTTTAAAAATGACGTTATTTATGTAAAATTCCATCATGTTTTATTTAAATATTTAATGCGTTTTATTATGAGTAAAATATTTCATTAAAATATTTATAAAATTAATA
>JAQIXB010001511.1:0-10484 GCA_034697405.1 Mesoplophora pulchra
AAAACTCTAAAATATAATTTATTTTTTGAAATAAATAGCCATATCTGTTATATAATATATAATAATAAATATTATATATTATATATATACACGTTATACATATATGGGTATATATAAAATATAAAAAATTACATACAATTAAATGACAATAATTTTAAAATATATTTTTATTTAAAATGTTAAAAGAGAAAAAACATGTATATCATGAATTATGTGTCTATGGTTTAAGTATGGGTATTGAATATACGATCATATAATATATATGCATATATACGTATATGGATAATATACATTATACGATATAAATGTTACTTATTTAGTATACACACAAATACTATGCGCTTTAGTTATAGTCTTTATAGTGATAGTAAAGTTTAAGATACTCATTTAAGTTCCTCATTTCGCAAAAACACGATTTCTTAATTTAACTCATTACACCGCCGTCCCCCACAGCCCCCCATTTGACCCCCCCATAGCCCCCCGTTCGTTCTTCTTATATCCAAATGGTCCATACACAAAAAGAGATAATTTTGTGCGGTGCAAAGCGCAATTAAAGCGATACATACCAGAACATGAACATGAAAACAGTACTAGCACCAGTGCTAGTATTAATGCCTTAATGCTATTGCATTGCTTAGTGCTAGTGTCTGGTTTATGTCATTCACTACTGATATGCATGTCAATTGCACAGTACTAACTTTTTCTTAAACTTTTTGCGTTCACTTTAACTTTGACTTAAGTTTAACTAAACTCAACTAAAGCATCATCCCCCATTTTATACGTCATCACAGTGATTTTTCTCTTTTCTTTTCGCTCTTAAAACATGTGCAATCACATTGCAATTACTGTATACTCTCATTATTCTCTTTCTATTCTCTTTCAATAATTCAGCATCTTCGTCTTCGTCTTCTTTTAAAGCATAGTTTAGTTATAGTATACGTTAGTTAAGTTATACTATGGTTAGTAGTGTTAGTAGTGTTTGTAGTCAGAGTGATTTAGGACTTTCTTCAACATGGGGGGGCCATCCATTGAAAATGCCGCTTTTTGCCATCTCCTCACTGATAATGTACCCAATCCAAAAACAACAAATTTTTGTCCTATTCCTTTAGTTCAAATAGTAGTATAGTTATACTATACTAGCATTATTAATATATTTATATACACCGTATATTTGTACTAAAAACTTAAGTTAAACTAAAGTTAGTCGATGTGTCTATATGTGTATATGTAGAATATGCATTCATTTCATTATATGTATGCATAACGTTATATGGTAATACAAAAGTGGTAATTTGTGTCTGTCGGTAGTGCCGAAATATTTCCTCTGAAATTTCTCATCTCAAATTTTTCACTAAAATTTATTTAAAAATTAAAACATTTATTTATTTTCAAAATTACTCATCCGATAAAATACCTTTACCCATAGAATCACCATAGAAATACGCAAAATGAATGCGTTAAAATAATATTTTTGAATTTATAATTTAATTATGTTAATATTAACACATTTACCATTTATTTACATATTTAATTATAATGCATTTACATATGAATATAAAAATTTATTAATTATTATTATTTATAAATATATATTTACATATAAATAATAAAAATTAATTCCCATATTTTGAAACATTTTCCTTAATATAGAGATATGTTAAAAGTCTGTCATTAGTAAGAGAGTGATTTAGTGCTTTCTTTAGTTTCTTTTGCTATTACTTTAACTATTACTTTACTATTCATGGGGTGCTACATTTAGGATTAAGCATAAGTCAGTGCCCATCCCAACAGATTAGTATATACCCATCCCAAAAACAACAAATAATTATATATTATATATTATATTAATATAATATAATAGTATTAATTTGTAACATGCATACTATAAATATTGAGTATAAATACTTTTTATATTTTGTTATATTAGAAACAAATGGATTAAAATTTAAAAAATACGAATATCATTATTAAAAGAAACATTTTTTATTTTATTTATGAATTTATTGTATAATTTAATATAATTATGAACGTTTTTCGTTCATTATAAATATACATATTATCATATATATATAAATAATATATTTATATATTTTTAAAATAATGATATAAATATATTTTTTGGTTACGATTTTTTGGTTTTAATTTTAATTTCAATTTAATAATAATTAATTATTTTATAATATGATACGCATAATAATGAAGCAAAATACGTATAATAATAACATTATAATGTTTAATCATATTTAATTATATATAATTATATATAATTATTTAATGTGACTATAGATAAAATTAGTTTTACATAAAATGTTCAAATAAAAGGTATGACTGAATAATTTCCAAATGAATGTTTAACAATAATTTTTTGGCATAATCTTTGGTTATGTTATAATGTGTTTAAATTATTTATGAAATAATATAATATATAATAAAAGAAAAGAATAGTTAATAATTGGGGTAATAATAGTCATTGGAAAGCATACATGAGGGGCTTTCTGCGGGACTCACGGGCTGCTGTTTTATCATTTGATTTGTAATTACCGATGATACCGAAGAATTATTCCATAATTCGACGCCATTTGCGCCGCTTAACGATGTCGTACCGTATATGGACACTGCGGTCGGAGGCGATTGATAATCGTTACCTGTGCTTAGGTAATGAGCGGCGGCGGCGTTCGGTATCGTGACCATTGTTGTGGTGTTTTCATTCGTCGGCGATTCATTCGGCTGACTATGGACAGGCGTTTGCGATGATGGACATGGGACATCACTGTAAAATGATTGTCCATTCGTTGATAATACCATAGACGGATAATTGTTGATAATGGCATCTGTTGAGGTATATGTTGGTGCTGATGATGATAGTGTCGTGTTATTATTGACGGTCGCAAAAGATGATGATAGTCCGATGTGATCGTATGTGTGCGTCAGTGCCTGATTCTGATATGAGTATACCCCCGTGGATGCGTACGGTTTTAGGGCCTGACATTTGCGCCGAAATCCGCGGGGTCTGCGCCGAAATGAGCCCTCTTCAAACATGAATTCAGACGCGGGGTCTATGGTCCAATAATGACCTTTCCCGGGACGTCCGATGCCTTTCGGCAGTTTTATGAAACATTCGTTTAATGAAAGGTTATGACGCACGGAGTTTTTCCATCCCTGATATGTGCCCCTAAAAAAGGGGAACTTTTGTTGAAGATATTGGTATATCTCACTTAACGTGAGTCTTTTATTAGGTGATTGTTGTATGGCCATGACTATGAGAGCGATGTAAGAATACGGCGGTTTTTCCTGACGCCGGATTCCCGATCCGCTCTTTTTCGTCGTCGACACTGTCATCTCACTAATGTCACTGTTACTTATATCAATAGTGTTTGTTGTATTTGAATTCATATTGAATTTCAACACTATTGAGTATCCTTAGTATACTCTACTATACTCTAGTATATCTACTAGTCGCTTTTAGTCACAAACTCTTTCTCTATATATGAGTACTATGGATATGATGATGATGACGATCGCGCTTTACTTAGTTAGTATACAATTATAGCAAAAGGCAGCTATAGTATACTAGTGTACTAGTATTTACTCGACCGTGTAATAGAGTATGATGATAGTAGAGTTTTTTCACAGCTTTTTCGGGTGTGTTTTAGTTTCAGTATACATATATACACATATATATACGTATATACGTATATATACATATATAAATGCATGAATTTCAATGCTCTTTAAAAGTGTTGCATATGGACCTATGCATATCTCTCATATTCGAATCATGAGTTTCATCGTCATGATCCTTAACTCCGCCTAAAAAGTGCACTGTCTTCAGAGGGATGAGATTTTTCAGACATTATCTATTTACATTATCACAATGTAAACTCTCTAATAGTATATGTCACCCCAACATATTGCCATTTGGGATGCCGAAAAACAAAAAAATTCATAAAACTAATGCTAACTAATGCCAGTTATTTTAAAACTACTACTAATACTAGTACTAGTTCACTTTTCTTACTTTGGCTATACTTTTATTACATTTTGAAATCATTTGCCATTTCAACTTAGTTTAACCTAAGCTTAGCATAGCTTAACTTAGTTTAGTATTAGATTAACTTAGATTTACTAAGCTTTGCTTTTCTTAACTTAGCTTAGCATACTAGTAGGCTTAAATTAATTAGTTTAATCAATAGTTAGCATATTCTTTTAGTTAACATTTCTTTAGTTTAATGTTTTTGTTTTTTTTAAATAACATAACTATAAACTATCAAATGTTTAATTAATTATTATGTAATATTATTTTAGTATATATTCATTGATGTTTAATAATAAAAGTGTGTTTATAAATAATTTACATATATTTTAATATCATAGTAATTAATCGATCATTAAAATAATAATATAAATAAATATATTAATTTAATTGTAATTTTATTGATATACATTTAGATTTGAGGTTAGATTTAGGGTGTGAAACACTTTGTAATGCCCATAGTAATTTTGTCAACTAGTCATTCTAGTTCGCTTCAAATTTTATTTTATTTTTATATTTTTATATTTATTAATTAATATAATTATTAATATGATCCAAATGCATAATTATTGCATTTTAATATGTTTATTTTCACACTTTTAATTAAACTCAAACTAAAGGCTATTCCTATAGTAATGGATAATTTTAATATTAATAATATTAAATATTAAATATTATAATTTTATAATTTTATAGTTTAATTTTATATTATTACTAGTAGACCACCCCGATCACAAAACGACATTCATTTAATACAAATGATACTATACCATTATATATAAAAATTATTAAAAAATCATTTTAAAAAAATTATAATATCATATGCCATTTTTAAAACGTAAACACATGAATATAATAATGATATTATACAATATGTGCATATTTTCATATGTGTATATTAAAATTGAGTAAATAATAAAATTTATAATAATTTTTAGTTTTAATTGTAATTAATTTTAATTAAAGACCTAAAATTGCCATAAAAACTTTTTTCTTAAAAAATATCAAAGAAATAATTAAAAATGTATTTATCTTTAAAAAAAATATGGCCTTTAACATAAAAAATTTATTTATTTTTTATTTTTTAGTACATTTTGTTCATGTGTCCATTAATTCTTCAGATCATAAATACGTAGCAATGGTCACAAAAATAATATATTTATTTTAAATATTAATATATAAATATGATATTAAAAAATGATATTAATATGTTTTTGTCACACATTTTATTCATATGAATAATAATGACGTTTTAATAATGATTAAATGGTCAATTTCATGGTCATTTATAACCATATCATAATATTTAGTTTAATATACACCGTGCACCATGGGCTGCACACAATATAAAATTGCCATTATTTAAAAAATATAAGGAATTTCGAGAAAATTTTTTTTACTAATATTTTAAGGAATAGATAAATTTACTTATTTCGAAAAATATTTTAAAATTAAAATTTTTAAATAATTTAAAATGTTTAAAAAACGCATAAAGAAAAATATACAAAATTTTAAATTTTTATACCAACAAAAATTTCTTTGATCACCCTGTATATTTAATCGTATCGTGTGATATTTCATTGGATTCAGTTTTAAAATGATATAACATTTGGCAATACGGGGTGATAAACAAAATAATTTTTGTATATAAATATTTAAAATTTTCATCCAATCAGAGCACGTTTAAAATCAGACAAAATGATTATTTTAATATATAGAAAATTATATATATATTTTGATATTTAAATGAATATATTAATGAAAAAATATAAATTATGATTAATTTTTAACGATAATTTCATGGATAATGATAAATATTTAATTATTAATCAGATAATTGTTAATTTATTAAAAAAGTGTTAATTATGCTTTTAATATACTAATTTTTTATATCATATTAAATACTATTTAATGCCATTAAATGATAAATGCATTAAAATACATAAATAATATAATTCAAAAATATTATTTATTAAAATATGGCATTTTTTGAGAAAAGGTTTTAGGTACACTTTAACCTATTTTATATGCACTAAAAATATTTATTACATTAAATATATAAATATATATATACCGTGAAACCTCATTAGAACGGAATCAATGTTTAATACAGTGTTTCTTTTAGTTTAATATTTTCAATATTTATTTTTTTATATATTATATTTCTAAAATATATTTTACCATTTTAATTTATCATAATCATAGGTGAGATTATTAGAAAAATTCACATTACGAAATCCTCACATAATCACGTGGAAAATAATTAGTACATGTACATGTATACTCAAATAAAGTAACAAAAACTAAAAATATACATTGCAATTTTTTTTGGTAAATCTGTATTTTTCTGTATTTTGCATGATTTCTCATATAACTTAAACGACACTTTTTATACATTTTCGTCATATCTTTATCTTAATAAATAAACACCGCGACAAAAGTTTAGAGACACCGGTTTTTTGCCCGTATCTGGTCACTGCGGCTTTAATCAATTTAATTATATATGCAAAATTGTACTTTATTTATATTTAAAATAATATTAAAACTTAAAATTTAAATTAATTATATTTAATTAAATTATAACAATTTATTGTGATTTTTAAAAATTATCACACTTTTAAATCGCGACAAAAGTTTAGAGACACCATTATATCTTGCGGTACATGATATAATAGATTATTAAAAGTTAATTTAGTTTAAATTAATTTAAATTTTAAATTCCGTTAATTGTTATATTTAAAATTTGATGATATCACCGAAAAATATGGTCAAAAAATTAACATGTAACTCTATGGAAATTTATATTTTTTGATATTCGGGCGACAAAAATATGGTGACCCGAAAATTTTTTTATTAAATTATTACAAAAATATTATTATGAATCTTAAATCGAAATTTATAAAAATTTCAGGGCATAAAAATGAAAATTGTGTTTTCCACAATATATGAAACATTATTTTATTTAAAATTATTATATTTCTATTGAATGTTTATTAAAAAAATATACATTTAACACTGTTTTGAGTGTTTAAAGGAAACAATTTTATAATGATCATAATAAATATTTAAATTTTTTTAAAACTGATTTTATCACATTTAAAAGATTAAATAAAAGTAACATATGCATTAGCATATTATACATTATTAAACGTGTGTTATTATAATTAGAGACGTAAAAAGAGCTTAAAATGCTTTTTTTCTTAAAATATATCAAAGAAATAAAATTTGTCCATATCTATAAAAAAAATATGACTGACACCAAAAAAATTTGATTTTTATTATTGCTTTTTTGGTTCATTTTGGCTAAAAATTCCTTTACTCCCCACTTAGTATTTTTAAAAATATACTTTTTTGTAATTTTAAATGTTTTTTTGGTCTGAAATTTTGCTTAAAATTTACGTCTCTAATTATATTAGAATTAACTACAAAAATGCTCTTATAATGTTTAAACTGACAAAAGTGAGTATGCAATTGGATGTCGTTTTTAAAATACGTTTTTTAAAATTCGATTTTAAAAACTTTTACATTACGATCATACATACCTTAACAGTGCTATAAATACAAAAATAAACTTAAATATGCATAATGCACATGCGCATATCTTAAAAGTGTATGAACTATAAATACACGTCTTTTCGTTTCATAACTTCATTCACATGCTCTTTCTTTGTGTTTTTATATTTTTATATTTAATATTTTATAATTATATTTTTATTTAAATTTTATTTAAAAATGGAATTTAAAATACCATAAAATACAAAAATTGATTATTTTTATAAAATGTTTAATTTTTATTTAATATTATTAAATATTCGCATTTCTCTTAAATTTAACATTAATTATGATACATAATTATATGGATAATTTTATAAAATTATAAAATAACTTTTTTAATACATTCATAACGTATGATTATAAAGTATCATTAAAGCATACGTTAATGCTTATGTATGCATATTTTTATGTTTATAATGCTTAACACATGAATATATGCGCATTAAGTTAAGCATTGATGATACTTTTACTTCATACATAGGTTATTTATATTTTTTCAATTTAATTTTTTACAAAAATGTATTAAAAAATGATATTAAAATTTCAAAAATTAATAATCGAAATAATAAATATATGCGTTTATTTGAAGTTTTACAGTAATTTAGCGTAAAATATCGTATGACAAAATAATTTAATATTTATTGTATGACATTAAAAATCATGTATAATTAGAGATATGAAAACATGAATTATATTCATCAAAATATAAGAGCCCATATTAATAGTGTGCTCTATAAAAAGGTTTTACTGTATATACATTAAAATCATTGCTTTTATGATATGATTTTGCATCACAATAATAATAATGATATTATACTTTACCATTATCATCAGCATCTTCAGCATCATGAGAATCGGATTATCATTTAAATGTGGTGACAGCGAATGTCATGATAATGATGTCGGTATTTCAGGATTCGGTAATTACCGTTTTACAAAAATACCGATGATCTCAGTATAAATATCAATGAAATTATCAAATACAATGACTGTCATGGGCTTTAAACGGACATTGAAATAAACATACATTTGAAGAGACTCAAAAATCATTTTTTACAATTTTTGTTTAAATTTTTTATATGAATTAAAATTATACAGTATGTTCACTTATATGAGCGACTCTGTACAGGCGCCAGTGCTATTCAATGTGTAAGCATATGTTAAGCTTACGCATTGAATAGCACTGGCAGCTGTACAGAGTAGCTCATATGAGTGAATGCAGAGTATAAATAATATTATTAAAAATGCATATTTTATTTTATTTTAATAATTTTTTTAATGCTCCAAAATATAAAGGATAAAAAATTAAATAAAAGTATAAAAATTTGAAATAAGTATACACATTTAACTTTTTTATCTTAAAATTGTGCTAATATTTAGATTTTAAGCAACAATAAGACAATTATAGCATAAAGCACAAATATTACTGCAAATTGGCATAAACATTGCATTGAATTTTGACATTTCATTAAAAATTTTATATTTTTTAAAAATTATACATTTTTTAAAAATTTTATGGTTATTATTTTGTTGCATTCATCATATTATATTACGATATAAAATGAAAAACTTTCGAATGATTAAACTGTGCTTAACAGTCACGTGACTATTTCAATATCTTTAAATTATATATATATTTTAAAAAAAAGTAATTTTAGATTTATATAATTTTAGTTGAAAATAGTTGGTTTTTTAAAAATTCCATTTTCATTGATACATAATTAAAACGTATTTTCCCATTTTATTAAATACATTTATTTATTTTTAATTAAATGCAAAATAAAATTTATAAAATTTTTAATAAAAGTCATTAATTTTAATAAAAAATTAGATCAAAAATTAATATTAAATGCATAAAATAACATATTTATGCTTTTTATAGATCCTTTTGTACATCACATTATGAGAATTTAAATGAAAAAGTTATGGTCACACTTTTAATAATTTCTAAAATTTAATGTAATATTTTGAACGTGAGAATTTTTTGAGACACTTTAATCAGTAATGTTTTATTATATTATATGTATATATATACAGTCGAACCTCTCTAAGACGGAATCGATTAGGACCAAGGTATGTATGTGTCCGTCTTAAGGAGGTTTTGATAAAAAATGTCATTTTTCAAAATGTTTATTTTTTAATATATAAATATACACCTCATGATGTTTGTATGAGAGTTTTAGCATCATTTACATTGAAATTGTAATTAAATCATGATTGAAAAGTAATTAATTATTTTTTTGTTTACAATTTATTTATGTTAAGAAAGAAATTTTAATTATTTAATTTTATAAAATATCAAATTTTAAGTTTTTTATTTTATAATAAGCGTTATAACTTTTTTAATTCTCAATGCATTTCAACAATACATATGTCATTTTAAAGATTATTAATTAATTAATAATATAATATGTATATTTTAAAATTTTAATAAACATGAATTTTAAATATATTTTTACAATTTTTATCAAAATACTCAATTTTTCGATAAAATTGACTTTAACGTTATTTATAACGTCCCAAATTTTTAAAAATTTACTAAAAAACTTCGAGAGTTTTTGTTTAGTTTAAAACAAACCCGATATCTTTAGGTCAAAAAAACACTGAGTTATTAAAGTTCTTTTGGATTCATTTATTTTATAAACACCCTGTATATTAAATTATATTCAAATAAAAATTTACTATAAATTAACGTTATTTAAATTAATATATAAATAATTTAGGGGAAAATGTATAATTTTATTAATAATTAATTAATAATTACTTTTTATAAAATAATTATTAAATTAATGTGTAAATTTTTTAAAATTCAATAAAATTAATTATGAAAAATTATTAAATGAATTAATAAATAATTTTAAAATATATTAAACAATCATTAAGTGTAATAAATGTT
>JAQIXB010001512.1:0-10482 GCA_034697405.1 Mesoplophora pulchra
CGCTTAAGGAATCATATACACCGAAGTCAGAGTCAAAAGGGACCTTTAAACGTGATAAAAGAGACTCGCAGGCTTCATTGGTGTACCTGCCATTATTAAGAGATGACTACACGCAGTAAAGCAGTAAAATCAAAGGATGATGGTACCGACAGTACTGTTTCGACACCGGCAATATCCACACCGGTTACGTCGGCACCAAACCCGACACAGACGCCATCTATTGTTACAGTAACGGATTCGGTTGCATCAGCAACAAATTCAGCAGCGACTGAAGTGACGGATTCGGGGTCATCCCCCACGGATCCGATCGCTGGTAAAGGAAAGATGAGCAAAACTGTGGTGGACAGTATTAAGTCAATGTGTAGTCGTCTTAATGATCATGATATTTATTTTAAAACATTCGATAATTGGGTGAATAAACAGGAAAAATCAATGGATTCATTAGAAAAGATGTGTGAGGAGACACAGAAAAGTATTAAGGCACAGCAGGAAGTAATAGTTCAGATTTTAGAGAATAGTAAATCGATTCCATTGGAACAGCGTGAACAGGAAAATGATTGGCATAATTGGGATAAACTATTACGTGAAAAGAATATTAGAAAGTTTCGTACATTCCAGCCAATTTCGGATCAGATCTTTGAAAATAATAAAGTTTCAATGGAGGAAGTACCGGAAACATCAGCTCCGAGAAAGTCAAAAGTATTCCGTAATGAGGAAAGTGACGAAGAGGAAGAATTCATGAACAGAATGAGGACTAGAGCTATCTCTAGGATTTTGGATAATCGTAAAAAGCCAAAAGAGTGTTCCAAATTCGACAATTCAAGAGATTTCGTGCTATGGTTACAGGAATTCAAAACATGTATGGAGGTCAATCGGATCCCTGAATCCGATTGGATCGTGGAAAGCGGTTACGCAATGACGAACATAGCATTGGTACGATGGAGAAGAGTCAAAGACGCTTTAGAAAGTCGATTCGGAAGAAACATTCAATGGAAAGACTTCGAACAGGCTCTGTTCATAGTATTCTTAAAAGGATCAGCATTCCGTGCATTGAAAAGATTGGATCGCAGAAAATTCGATTCATTAGAGGAGTACATAGCTCATGCGGAACAATTGTGCCGTAATTTACGATGGCCAATTGATTGTTTGGAGGCTCAAGAAGCCATACTCGACGGTATGTCACCAGAAGTGGTGGCAACAGCAGAGCTCATGACTCCAGAAGTAAGAGGAGATATTCGTGAATACCTAAGAAGATTCGAAATGCATCATTCACCGGACTACGATACAATGGATAACGGTAACGAAAAAGAAAATGATGGATGCTACAATGATAGGTATCAGTACAAAAGACGATTCACGAAGAGATACGATACTCGTTCGAACACATCAACTGAAAATCCACGGAGTATATTAGTTAAAGGAAATGATTCGTACGCATCACCTCAAAGTACTAAGAGTTATGAGAACAGCAATCGCGGTAATCAATATCAGAAGAAACGGAATTTTCAGAATAAGAAATTTCAGGGTCGTAGACGTAGTTTTGAATGCTTCAATTGTCATAAATTCGGTCACATCGCGAGAAACTGTCGTTTAAAGAAACAGGATATTAAAGATGATAAAAAGAAAGTGACATTCGACAAATCAAATAAAGGATCAGTATCAACTACGGTCACGAATGATTTAAACGATCAGGGGACAGAGGTGGGGACTGTCCAGAACTGAGCGTAAATTCCTCACAACCTCCACCCGTTCTCGCTAAAAAGGAAACCTGTCCGTTGGAATCAATTAATGTAGTTTTAAATAATAAAATGTTTTCAGCATTATACGACTGTGGTGCTAACATTTCTTTAATACACAAATCATTAGTTGAAAGATTAAATCTAAAGACAACACCATCGTCTAGAACAGAACTGACAGGCGTAACAGGGGACGAAGGTCAGCTTTTAGGAGCGTGCGTAAGAATTAAAGTGGAGGGTCTAAGAACAGACATTTTTATAGACTTAGAAATTTGCGACATACCTTTGCCACGGATTATATTATTAGGCTTAGATTTTATGAAAAAGACAAACGCAATTTATATCGCTAATCCACCAGTAATTATCATACCAATTTTTCAAAATCCGGTAAATCTTCTCGATAAGGATAATTATTTGGTAGTAGAAGCCGAAACCAATGACAATATAGGATTAGTGAATACAATGTCAACAGACAAATATCGTGAGGCTTTAATCGAGAAAGAACGTAATAGCATATTAGAAGCACGCATATTAACAGCATGTTCTGAGGATCATGACGTGCAGAGTCAGCCTATTACAGTGAAAGCGCGCAGACGCATACATAAAAAGAAAAAGAAACAGGTATTCACCTATGACGACGTACCGTTACCTCAGGTAATTGAAAAGACAAAGAAAAGCGTAAGAATTACTGTAAAACAAAAGGTAACGATACCACCAAATACTGTGCAATGGACACTCGTAAATTTTGAAGGTGATGATAATGTGGATTACCTGTTATATCCAAACAAATATGTCAAAAACAAATATCGGAATGAGATATCACCACGAGTACCATACTGTATGGTTAATAATAAGATCATTCAAATTCCACTCGTTAATTTATATAATAACGTAGCAATTGTGGATAAAGGTACAGTGTTAGGTACTTGTGTGCCATTAAATTTGGATCCCACTGTTGAATGGAGTGATAATGAACGAGAACAGTTCGAGAAACTTATGGACTATAATAATTACGTGAATAGTATCAATTCAATTTCGAATTGTAATGCAACAGCAGTGGATATCAAACCGTTAACAACAGAGGAAATGCTTGACATAGTGAAGAATAGACTTGACTTTGAGCTAACCAAAGATCAAGAAGATAAGATATTAGAGTTAGTAAAGAATAACATCGATAGCTTTAGTCGACATAAGTACGATGTAGGATTAACGGATATATTAGAGCATGAATTACCTACAGTACCACATAGGCCCGTATATTCAAAACTATGGCCTACTAAACATAGCGACAAAGATATTATAAAGGAATGGTGTGTTCAGAATTTGATGACAGGAGTGATAAGACCATCAGCATCACCCTATAATCACAATTTATTTGTGGTAAGAGCGCACAGAAAAGAACCGAGAGTCGTAATTGATTTCAGAAAGTTAAATGAGGTCACAATTCAAGACCGATACCCTACTCCGAGGACGGAAGAATGTCTTCAGGCATTAGGAGGAAATCAATGGTTCACGACAATGGATATAAGATTTGGATTTTATAATATCGCTATAAAAGAAGAAGATCGTGCAAAGACCGCATTCAGTTGCTGGTATGGACATTATGAAATGAATAGGCTCGCCTTTGGCCTTATGAATGGCCCGGCAACCTTTCAACGATATGTCGACAGAGTTTTTGGACAATTTTATTATGAATTTCTGATTTGCTATATGGACGATATTACGATATTTTCGAGAGATTTCGATACTCATCTGAAACATATTGATTTAGTATTAGGACTCATTAAGGACACTGGTGTTAAGTTAAATTTGGAAAAGTGTTTCTTCGCTAAGAAAAAGATCAAATTCTTAGGTCATATCGTGAGTAAAGAGGGCATCGAAATCGACGATAGCAAATTGGATGGTGTCAGAAAAATAAAGACCTTAAGTAGTGTCAAAGACGTTCGATCATTTTTAGGTTTATGTAACTATTTTCGTCAATTTATTAAAGACTTCGCAAAAGTAGCAGCACCTTTGTACCGATTAACAAAGAAAAAGATTCGATTCGAATGGAATAATAAGTGCGAGGAAGCCCTACAATTACTAAAAGTGGCTTTAACATCACCACCGGTTTTAACATTTTTTAATCCCGATTTGAAACAGATTTTAAGAACTGATGCGTCAGATATTGCGGTTGGTGGTGTCCTATATCAGGAAGAAGATATTAATACTCGCAAAGTCATCGGATATTTTTCAAAGATTTTAAATGAAACTCAAAAACGGTACTCAGCTACAGTGAAGGAACTTCTTGCGCTAGAAGTAGGCACAGATACATTTAAACAGTTTTTATATGAACGTGAGTTTGATATTGAGACGGATCACCATGCGTTAATATTCTTGAAGAACATGCAAAGCAAAAATCAAAGATTATGTCGTTTTTCATTAAAGATGATGCCATATAAATTTAACATCAGGCATATAAGAGGTGTATCCAATATTGATGCTGATGCATTAAGTAGGTTAAATACAGGAGAACCTTTACCATCATCTGTAAATGTTACACAAACGGACTCACAAGATACGGAAATTATAGAACGTGAAGTGGAAGAGTTCTTAGGCGAAGGATCGATTGATTTTCACGACTTTAATAAAATAGCAATGTTACAGAAGACTGATGATTATTGTAAATACATCATCCAAAAGATGGAATTAGACGACGTCGAAGGTCGAAGATTAAAGAATAAGTTTGTCATATATGACGATACGTTATATAGGAAAAAGTCAGCTCGTAATAAAGATCAAATACGTTATCAGGCTGTGCTTCCCGAAGAATTAAAAGGTCAAATTTTAAAGTATTATCACGATCAGGATGAGGAAGGGATGCACCAAGGTCAAGACAAGACTGAGGATAAAATAGCATCTCGCTATTGGTGGGACAACATGAGGAGCGAAATAAGAACATATGTACAGCATTGTACTAATTGTCAATTAAGGAAAAGCATTAATGCGAAAAGATTTGCGACTCCTCAGCCAATACAGATTCCTATGATGCCTTTAGAAGAAATTGCATTAGATTTTGTCGGACCTTTTCAGGAAACAGAATTAGGGAACAAATACATATTAGTCGCAGTCGACGTATTAACACGATGGACATTTGCAGAAGCAACTAAAGATATGACATCAGAAACAATTAAGAAGTTCATCGATACAAAGATCTTATGGACATATGGAGTACCGAAGAAAATCATTAGCGACAGAGGTACAGGATTTACGAGCGGTAACTTTAAAAGATATCTTATGAAAAGAGGAATTAGACACTCTATGTCAGCGCCATACAATCCGGCAGCTAATGGCATAGTGGAAAGAACAAATGGATCATTATTGCAATTATTAAGAAGTCATTGTAATGAGAGATCACTTATTTGGGATGCATATTTACCAAAAGTAGTACATGTATTAAATATGTCGAAATCAGACGTAACAGGATATAGTCCTCACTTTTTATTATTTGGATATAAGACGTTCTCTGCATATGATCGTAAATTAGGACTGAGATTTTTAACGGATGTCAGTCCTCAAGACAATGAATTACAAGAATCATTAATGCAGGCACGTGAAGAAGCGCGCGAATCTATACTTAAAGCGCAACAAAGGACTATGGAAATTCGGCAAAGAAATACACAACCATGTACTTTTGTGGTAGGAGATGTCGTACTAATGCAAAATTTAGTACCGAGTCGAGGACATAAGAAGCTAAGAAATAGATTCGTAGGACCTTATGTCATAGTCCAATTAGCTTCTCTCGACACCTTCTATTTAACGCATCTTACACAAAGATCAAGAGCAAGTCATTTATTAAGAATGGCTAAAGCATCGCATTTAAAGTTTGGAAAGAATAGTGATGAGGAACGATATGACGCAATAATGACGGACATACATAGAGGTTATTATTCAGAGCTTATTGCAAATGCAGATGATGAGATCATGGCACAATTGTCTGACTCAGAAGATGAAGAAGAAGAAGAACCAAACTTCCAAATAAATGAAGATGCTGAAGATACAGCAGAGCTGAATAATAACGAAGAAACTGAAGAATTAACAGAAATTGATACTAATTCAAATGTAAGAGAAAGTAGGACAATAATTGAAAGAGTTATTGAACCTGAAGAGGATGATGCTATAACACAACATCAGGAAGATCCAATAGCTGAAGAACTTCATTGGATGTCTCAAGAATCACACAGTGAGTGGCAAGAGCAACGCCCTCAGAGACAAAGGAGGTTACCATCGCGATTCAATGATCACGTGATGGACTTAGATGAGTTAGAACTTTAATACTAAGGAGTTTGTGATGCGAAAGACACTCCTTCTATACACATAAAGATATAGGTTATAAATAACCAATGCACATAAAGAAATCGTAATTACGTATGAGTATTTAGTAAGAACATTGCGCAATGAAATATAAAACTTAGTATAAGGACCATTAAAGAATGTAATGGTTGAGTAAAGATCATTAATGCATAAAAAGATATTGCATTACACTAGTCAATTGAGCACATTAGAAATTTGATACAACATAAATCGTGAGAAAAACTTTAAGCAAAGATTAACCCTATAACGATGGCCACGTTATAGAGTAACATAATCCAAACTTAAAGATGTAAAATGTACGTACAGAGATATAAATTTTTGAAATAATGGATCAATTGAAGTTTATGATGTAAGAAAATCTGAGTTCGAATATAAAAAAGTATGTGATAAGTGCATTATGAAGTGTATAATTAAGAAGAACATAAATGACACATTAAGAGATTAAAATCTTTATTAAGTACTTTAAGAAAAAGACGTCAATAATAATAATAAAGTCATTAAAGATACAGTATTAAAGTGAAGAATATTTAGCATCATATAATGGAGTGGCGGTAGTAAATACGCATTTATGATAAGTATTATTTTTGTCCATAATAAGAAATTCGTTTTGTTCGAGACAATTTTCGGCGCCACTAATTATGGGAAAATCGGCGAATATACGAACAGTACCATTTTCGTTAAGTAAACGGAAATATAAAGGACGGACTTTTGCAATTTCGTAAACCGTTCGTTTAAGACCTTCGATATCGAAGAGATTGTAATTTGAGACTTTTGGGAGCATAAAAGTGACAGAGTAATGCGGCGATATTAAGTTAAGAGTTGTGGTAAATCTAAATCAAGAAATGAATGTTATAAACAAAGAATGGTAATTATAAAGAATATTACCGTCCCGCAATAAGACCCTTTAAAAGTGGTCGAAAATTTTCGCTCAACATACGGTGAGCCATTTCATGTTCAGTCACTTGTACATGGATATTGTTTAAGCCCCAAATTACATAATCAACGACAATACCATGAATTTGTAAGACGAGTACTAAGTTACTAAGAGCAGTGAACTCATCACCGAACATTTTGAGATCACCATTAAGACGAATCGATTTAGCATTTTGTTTAGGATTATGGCGTATCATTTCGGGATGAGCTCTAAAAAGGAAGAAATTCATGAGTGACACAAAGAGATTAGAGATATTAAGAATATAGTACTTATGGTATCGATGATTAATCCATATTTTGGATGTTATGAGAGTCTTTTGACTACCATAGTACTTAAGACCATCCAAGGGAGTCATGTGAATGAATTCAGTCATTGAAGGCACAGGGACAATGATTCCATTATTTAACGGGAGATACTGTTTTAATATAACATTAGTATTAATATAAAAGAAAACAAAGAACAGTATATACTTGTAATGGAATGACGGAATTACGAAGTTTAGTGACTTTATTGCCACAGATATGACTGTCCCATTTCGCTAAGACACTGAACTGATTACATCCATGACATTGGATTTCGAGATTACCCCATTTGGATATTAAGTCATACAATTCACTTTGACGATGATAATCAGTAACGGATGTTCCAAAATAAGGAATCGGAAGTGAAAGAATTTCAGCGGAACATCGTCTGAATGGACACACGGCATTTTTTGACGGAAACTCAGGGACTATGCTTAACCAGCATTTTAAACATCCCCATTGAGTACATTTAGGACATACACGAGGTTGTGATGCAACCTCTTGACATTTAAAGCATTTTACGGATGAATTATAAGCAATGGAAATGTCTGTTTTAAAAGAAAAGATTAATAAACATGAAAGAATAAGATTTGGAAATAATTACGTATGTCATAAAGACTTCTGTTCATTATGTCCGGAATAAGACCGATATTGACATTGAATAAGTCCGCAATAAGTTCATTCGGAGATCTTATTCTTTGAGGAACTGCAACAGAATACTCAGTATTCCTCTGATTATTCGATGGATAAGTCATTGAACTGTCATTAGTTCTTTTGTTCACAATTGGAAATGTGACAGAAGATTCATCGATGGGAATGACGGAGGATTCGTTACTAAGATTTAAGATATGAGTTTACCATGATATAGGATCATTTTATTTACCTTTTGGAGGATGTCGAAAGAGGAGTGGATGTTTTGATAACAGAGAGCATTTCACTCAAATTATTATTAAACGCCATTAATTGAGAGACGTCATCCTCAACATTTGGAGGTGCAACAATTCGAATACCCTCATCGTTGGGCTCTGCACCATATAAAGTAATGCTAGTATCAGATATAGTTTCTGATACTGCATTCTTATGGATCTCCTCAGTAAAAGAAATATCTGATGATATGTCAGGAATATCGATCGAAAGAGGAGGAAGGTCACGAAGACCAAGACCCGTGGGCATTGCTTTTAAGGACGCTTTCGTCTGTGAACGTGTTCGTTTCACCGGAGTTTCTTTAATGGAATCGTCAGATGCTTCTTCAATGATGGTATTAGATACTTTAGCTTTTGAAGCAGTCTTTGAGAAGTCAATTGACGGAAATTGAAGACGATTTAATAAATCACGACGAAGACCCATGAATGTGCCCGGGATTTGAGAATAGACATCATTAGTGTAAATAACATCAGAAGTGTCTTTAAATACCGTTTTTGGTTTAATGGATTGTTGCAGCGATCGCTTAAGAAGTGGTTTTGTATTAATCTTTGAGGACTTCGAAGATGTTCCTCCGCATTTATGTGATAAGCGACCGGCGATCGTGAGGACATCGTCACAGTTACGGCATTTAATGTTACTATTGAGATATTCAGGAATGACTTTATTTATGTCATTTCTTTGTTCGGGAACGCGTGTTTCGATGCGGATCAATGGAACGTGACATTTCGGGCATCGGGACACGTCCTCAGACCAACAATCGTGACACATAAAGCAATCGCAAAATGAGCATTGCAAAGGACCGTTTAGGTGATGAATATTATTAACATCATGTAAACAGCGGAGATTTAAAGGAATTGTCACGTCATTAATGAAATCGAAATCTTAAGATAATTATTATTTTAATATTTAAGACAATAATATATTCAGTACCTGAAGATAATGGCTGAAAAACAGCGCTGATTCTTCGATCATTCATAATTAATATTAAATGATCATATAAAAAGAATGATGAAATAACAAAGAACTGAATTTAACACTTTTATTTTAAGAGATGAACAGTTATGCACTGTGCGCGTTTTAACTTTAAAACGTCAGTGATGAAATAATAGCAGAAGTGAATAGAGAAGAACGCACTCATATAGTGTTATTGCATTATAAAGAATGTTTATAAAATAGGGATGTGTACGGTTTCTCGGAAAATGTTGGGAATAAACTCATGTTAACGCACGTCTGTTTTTCACAGGTGTTAGTTTACACATTCCGATGGATCTTTATATATGTTATTTTAGGACCTTACTTTTCATGCACTGAGCCTCGTTAATGGTCTTTGACCATTATTTTTGGTCTCAGGGTGGAAAGGGGGAGAAAAGCTTAGCTTTTATGTTATGCATAAATTTACTGAGCATTAAAAGATATTACACAGAAATAGTGTTAAAAATGAGATTAAAAATTAAAAGAGAAAATATGATCATTATAAAAAGTGAATTCGAAATGAATACATCAAAGAGGTGTTCGTATTTAACATTAATGACGCTTATAAAAGAAGAAAATGCTGAATTAATGGAATATGAAGAAATTGAAGATATTAATCATATAAATGATTATTTAAAGAATAAAACGAATATGGAAATCGCGATGAATGATCACCCGATGTACATTATGATTAAACAAATCATAAGAGATCAGTACTTTATAAAGACTGAGACTTTAAAAAGAACAGCACATGTTCAATCATTATTAACATCAATGGACATGTTATATGATTTCACTTTAACATCAGAGGTAAAAAGACTTAAAACTATTACCATCATTAATCATGGAATCCTCGTGTCTGAAGAGGTCCGCAAAGAAAAGACATATTTAAGATCCTTTACCGTAATTTGGCAGCAAATTTATGACATCAAAGGATTGAGATATGAAGATATGGACACCATAATGACACGAGCGACAGAAAGGATTGCATATCCCCCCGAGTTCATTGAACGCGTCAAAGCATTGATGGATTCTATTATCATAAAGATAGAGGAATATCACCATAAAAGAAAATGGTATTATTATGTGGATAAATCAATTAAAGACATCAATAATGAGGTTTTCAAAGAATTTGGAGGATATCAAAAAGGAGGGACGTGGCTAAAGACTAGTGAAGAGGGTAATGATACACGCGGTGTATCATTTGTAAGCGAAGGACCTTCACAGAGTGGAACTTTAGTCACTTATGACAATAGCACTA
>JAQIXB010001513.1:0-10477 GCA_034697405.1 Mesoplophora pulchra
AATATTTATTATTTATATTCACACTCATTTTAGGTCTCATAACGCTAATAATTAAATAATCGCTCATAATGTGTATTTTACTCCCGATATAAGGTAAGAATATATAAATTTACTTTATTTACTATATATATTAACATATACAGTTAAACCTCTCTATAATCAACAAAAATGTTCTTTTTATTAAAATGTTTGTGTCAATAGAGGTTTTACTGTATTTATAACATGTTTAACATGCTATTCTCGTGCTATAAGTGCGTGTACTTTTAAATATGTGATAAAATTTATAATTATTATTTTTAAATTTAATTATTTACATTTTTTATCATTTTCTTTAACATTTTCCTTATTTTTTTCATTTTCTTTAACATTTTCGTTATTTTTATCATTTTTTTCATTATTTTTATTTAAATTATGAATTTCTGAATCAAAATTTAGTATTAATTTTTGAAAATAATCGATTTTAAAGTGAAAGAATTTATATAATGAGATATGCCTGTACCATCCTGGAATAATGATGCCAAAAGGATAGAGATTTTTGAATTTATTTTTAAATTTATTAATTAAACGCAACAATTGTTTAGTGAAATAAATTGCGAAACAATTAATTGCGTATAATAAACTTTTCGATATTAATAATTTTAATTCAAAATTTAAAATAAAACCATAATTTTGAATTAAATTTAAATTTTTATTATTAATATTAATATTTTCATTAATATTTTTAATATTATTAATTTTAAAACAATCGTTTAAAATAAATTTAAATAAATTCATTAAATCAATTTCTAAATGTTCGATGGCATCCGATAAATAATTTTTAATTTTTTTAAATTTTAATTCATTATATTCAAATTTTTCGTAAAATTGATTTAATGATAAATATTCGCATAATAAATATGATATTAATTTTTCATCATTTAAATAATTTTCATTAACTTTTTTTTCATCATTTTTATTATTTTCATTATTATTTTTCCCTAAAATTTTTTCATTATCTTCATAATAATTTAAATTAAATGCTAATTTTATTTGATTCTTATCATTTTCAATATTTTTAAATATATTAATTTTTAAAAACGCATTATTATTATTAATTTTAAATAATGAAATACTTTTAATAATATTAATATACGAATTATTATTATTATTATTTTCATTTTTTTCTTTATTTTTTTCATTATTTTCATTATTTTCATTATTATTATTAATTAAATTATTATTTAAAACACTATTATATTCATCTCTGGTTATTAATTGACATTTATTATGACCTATGACCTCAATCCATGTGTTTGTGCCAAAAAATTTCAAAATTTTACTTAAATATGACTTAAATTTTAGCTCTTCATTCATATAATAATCGCATAATTTTAAATGATATCTTTGTATGTCGTGTCCAATTGAGTATACTTTGAGTAAAGTGCACATCTTAAGAAATAAGTGCGATAATGTGCATAATGGTGTCCGAAAATTCCCACTTTTCCCAAAATTCCCAATAATTCCCACACTTTTTTCACCTTTAATTTCCAAATTTTCATCTTTATTTTCTTCATTTTTAGCATTTTTCTTTAATTTTTTACTTTTTTCTTTAGCACTTTTTAAATTTCCCGCACTTTTGGCATTTTCCGCACTTTTGGCATTTTCCTTAAAATTCCCATCTTTCCCTTCATTACTTTCCTCTTTTTTTAATGCCCATAATGTGTCATCATCATGTCCATTATCAATTAAATCGATATGATAATGGTCATTATTAACGTATTTGACCATAGCCTCATTAAGACCCTTTAAATACTTTAATGCGACATTTTTTGCGTCATTAATATTCCCGAAATGCGGTAATTTCGATTCCGTAATTATTAAATATTCCCTCAGTTTACATATAAATGTTATCGCATCGGACATGTGTATAGATATATCGATCATCGATAATGAATTTATCGTTTTATATTCAAATAAATTCATTTCATTTAAATATAAATTTCCATTATGTATTTCTATAAAAAACAATTACCATAAATACTCTAATAAACCCCATGGACAAATATCTTTTAATTTTACAATTTTCAAATACTTTTAATTTTAAAGGTTTTCCTGTATTTTATATATCATAATGTTTGCATAATATAAATACAGTCGATTTTATACCCATGGTACTTTTTCTTTCTTTTACTGTATATTTACATTAAGTATACAGTAAAACATCTATATAAAGGAACCTATACATTGCGGAAATGAATTACCGGGCTATAAGATCCCCGCTAAAATAAGAATAATGTAAAGAAAAGAAAAAATGGGAATTTTCCCTAAAATTCCCGATTTATTATTCCTAAAGCTTTCATTATATTTATTTTGAATATGACTTAACCCCTTTTAAGTAAATTATAATCATATTTACCATTAGTGTCACTATTTTCATCAAAAATTGGCAGAATGACACTATTGACACTTATGACGTCATCGCGGTCATCTTCACTGTCACCATTTATCTCTTCCATTGAATTAATGTATTTTCCGCTTTTTTTGTCAAAAATTTGCTCATCCTTTAAAATCGGGACTTTGTTTAATTTTTTAATGACTCTAATTGACCACACCCTTAATATTTTGAAAAATATTAAATAAATATGAATGACCCAAAATGAGTCTGTGATATATAATTGCGTATTTAGCCATTGTATTATGTGAGCATAATATTCAAATGATTCCATAATTACGGACACCCCTGTATATTCATAAAATTTATTTTTTATAAAAAAAATTTAAGAATTTATATATTTTAATTAAAATAAAATTTAACTTTAGACTTAATTTTAAGTTTAGGTATTTTAAGGCATATTAAAATTAAGTCTAAAGTTTTTTAAGCATTTTTAAGTATTTTTAAGTATTTTTAAGTATTTTTAGGCATTTTAAAGCATATTAAGTGTTTTTAGGCATAATAAAGTATATATTAAGGCATTTATACCCGAAATAAAGATATACGGTGATGATAAAGATCTGAGCCAAAAATATCCCTCTTCAATCATACGCCCGTCACGTGACAATTCAATCATATCGATATTTCCATTATTTTTTTTTAAATTCACATTCAAATAAAGGCTTAAATAATCGCATATGGATTTTAATAGACCAAAACATGGGACTAAATCTTTTGAGAAAAGTTTACAAATTTCACGAAAGTGAAGAGGAACAATAAAACGATCGGGTATTTTTGAGAATCGATGATTTAGTGTCATCATAATGCGCATTATGTCATTATGATGATAAAAACTATTAATATTACACCATTCGCTTACGCAACAGTATTTACTAGTTACAGATGGATCCAAACCGTAGATATTATTTCTCAATTGAATGTCATTAATGGTACTATTTAGTACTATCACTTTTGATGTATTATCACTTTGACCATATTTAAAGCCATGCTTTAAAATGGGTGTGTACATTTGTTTGACGTCATTAAATGGTGGTATTTCATTTGAATTTAGCGCCATAATGCTCATATGCGTTACTATTGGACAATTGAATTCTTTCTTTAAATTTTGCCTCACCCTGTATTTTAGAAAATGATAGAGCATTTCGTGATGCAAAATCCAATTGATTTTGAAATAACGTTCCGTACGTATTAACGATAATTTTCTTAATCTCCACACAAATCTTAGCTTTAATTGTATTGTGCCTTTACCTGTATCTGTACTTTTACTTATGCCCATACCTGTATTTTTTACTATCGTAAAGACTCGTGCTATTTGCTTATGAATGCCTAAAAATATTATGTATATTAAGCAAATTCATGCACAATTTTTCATTATGATATGTGTGATTAACTGTAATATCTTTATTTATTTAAAAATGGATTTGAAAATATTGGAAAAATTAACAGGGAATTTCCTAATACTTTCCCTTTCTTTTCTGCCCTATCATAGTAGTGCCCTACTATAGTTAATTAATGTTAGCACATTCCCTTAATTCCCTCAAAAGCAGGGAATGAAGGGAATTGGGAATAAAGTATTATTTTGGTAATTATTTTTTTAAAATAATTATATATTTTTCAATAAAAAAATGTCAATACGCACCTTTACTGGTGTCTGTAGGTTTAGTGTCCATAGTGATCCATTGTGTATAACCTTCGGGATGAATATCCGATGGTCTCACGGTAAATGTACCTATTGTTTGGCTTAAACTTTTCGCTAAATTCACCTTTCCATTGAAATTGACAATTTTTGTGATAATATTATCTTTTGATAACACTAATACAATGGGTTCATCGCTGAGCAATTGTTTTTTTGTCAAATTAATTTGCAATGTTTGCCATGTATGTTTCGCGCTCAAATATTTCGGTACGATTTTATTGCCGTATTTTTTGCATTTTTCCATTTCAATGATCGAATTAAATATATTCCTTAAAAATGACACAAATGATGCACATGATGATGGTGATTGTGGTAACTTTTTTTGCGCATATATATTCAGATATTCATTGAAATTAATATCGATGTTCGATAATCCTTTTGTATCGATTACACCTGTGATTACACAAAATAATTTTACCTCAAAATATAAGTATACAATTTTTTTATTGAAAAAGTACTTAAATAAGAAATATACCGTAAAACTTTAAATAAACGTCTACAATTTTATATCTGCTATAATCTGCTATAAGCCTAATTTAATATAATAAACATCATGGGAGTTTATTAGAAATTTTACGGTATATATGCTTTTTTTCTTTGCTTTTTTTGGCATTACAATAAGAATTAGTAATTTTAAGCAATTATTTTTTTGCTAAGAAAAAATTTGCTTAAATTTTGACACTTTAACTTTAAAGAGATAATAAATATGCATATACAGTATCTTTACAGTTTATCCGAACTGTATGCAGACACATGTTCTATTCCATTCTCAAACATATGCTTATGCATAGAATAGCACATGTGCCTGTATACAGTTCGAGTCAACTTTAAAGATACTGTATATGCATAAATGCATATATGCATATATGCATATATGTTGTAATGATCGTGCCTATTTCCAGAGCATAATTAAACTGATTTTTGCTCATATTTTCGGCGTCATCTTTGATCTTTTTATAGCGATAAATTCCGATATTAAAAATCATGCGCATATAATTGACAAATTCTTCGTATGAATTATTATAAAATTCGTTATGTTTTAATGAAAATGCCTTAAAATAGAGATTAAAAAGCACTAACGTGTGATTAAATATGCACTCTTTAGTCGCTAATCCTAAATAATGATTATCCCTTTGCATTTTATACATTAATTTTCCGATAAAATCCTCATCTTCCATCACATTCTCAATGTCCATATTATCCGAATGTAAATTTAATGACATTTTTTTATTTAAAAATTAATAAAAATTAATAAAAAATTTAAAAAATTAAAAAAATTTGAAAATTATTTTATGAAAATTTTGTTTTAATTTTTATTTTAATAATTTATTTTAAAGTTTTTTATTTGAATTTTTAAATATATATCACGTGCAAATAATATTTATATTTTTTTAAATAATAATTTAATATTATATTTTTTATTATTTTTATTGTTTAATATTTGAGTCTTATTTTATATGCACATATACATAGTGTATATACACTAAAACCTCTATAAAACGAAGCGTTTAAATGGTAAAACCTCTGCATAACGATAACAGATAATAAATAATATTTTTAATTTTTTTTTAAAAAAAATTTCATTGAAATTTAATATAATATAAAATTCAATTTTATAAAATGTTTATTTATTTTTATTTTTATCATATTTTCTTTTATTGAATTTAATATATAAAAATTTTGAAAAATATATTTTTTTGAAAAATATTATTTTATTATTTATTTAGAAAATGTTTATAAATTATGAAAAAAAAAATAATTTAAAATTTATAAATATGAATAAATATTAAACTTTTATATTTATTAATATATTTATATACATATTTATTAATATATTTATTATAAAAAATATTTATACATAGAGACCTCTGCAAAACGGAAACAATTTCATGAAAAAGTGTATCTCTTCCTTTTGTTCAAAGGTTTTACTGTACACATACATACATACATACATGTTTTAAATATTAATTAATTATAAAAATAATTTAAAATAAAATTAAAGTGCAAAAAAAGTTAAAAATTTTGCAATAATATTATTTGAATGTATACCTCAGTGAGACCGGTCTTATATCACGGGGTGAGTATACCTAAAAAAAGGGGGAAAATAAAAGGGGTCTTAGATCTAAAGGCCTTCAAAGTTTAAGGCCCTCAAATCCCACTCTTATAATATAAGCATTTAAAAAGTGAGGCAAATGTATTCTTTAATCTCTATACAGTGTGAGCGATTAATTAAGAGAGCTTTGTATATATAGCATATTATGAACAGTGCATAGCTCTTATTTATTTGCAATGTGTGTATTTACTATTAAAAGATAAATGTGAATGTACATTCTTTTTATTTAAAGAATATATGAGTCATTTTATTACGTAATAATATAAATATTAAATAATTTTTAAAAATATTTAATGATAGAAAATTATAAAAATAAAATTTTTATTATTTTTTATTTTATTATTATTATTTTATTTTTTTCATATTTTTTTTATTACTTTTTATTTGAGAAAATAGACTATTGTCACACACTTTTTTATCTTTAAATTATATTTATATGTAAATAATTAAATATTTATTAAATTTTAATAAAAATATGTAATTAATTTTTATAAAAAAAATATTTTTTTAAAAAATATATGTAATTTTTTTTATTTATTTATAATTTGTGCATTGGTCATATCCTTGCGGAATACTCAATCATTGAATATCCGTTGTGTCATATCCTTTATTTGGTTTTATCCCATTTTTAACATTACATTATTAAATAACGTAAATAAATGCACATTTTTGTCCCCCTTTCATTTGTAAGTTATACATATTCATATAATAAGAGAAAATCTTACATTTCAATACAATTTAATACACACCTTAAATAACACTAAAAATATACACAGATTTTCTCTTATTTATTAAACATATAAAATTACACATAAAAATACACATTTTCAACACAAAGAGAATATCCATTTAATAATATTCACTAAAATCAATAAAAACAACAGATTTTCACTTCACTAATATACGCATAAAATACGTTACAAAATGGCCTATGATCACCATAAACCCGTGTGGTAACAAAAACAACATTATCATTAAACGGTAAACAAATGACGTCACGGTCATAGATAAAAATAAATTCAAAAATACAAATAAAAAATCGGGAATAATTTCATAAATAATAAGTCACATGCATTATTAAATAAATTTAAAACTACAGATGCGTTCACAATTAATGCCATTTTAATACAATATTCACAATTATTGCATTAAACATATGAAAATATTTGTAAAATAGCATGATACAGGGTTAGGTTAAAAGGTATGTCATTTGTGTGTGACCCATAAATTGGTGACGTGCACGTTGTGTCACTCAACTCAATGCTCTTACATTTCACAATACGCTCATATTAATGTTGAGCATAGCGATCGTCATCGTCATACACACACATTTATGTTCACTGTGAATAAACACACATCACAAACACACACACACACATTAATCGGTATTTTATTATATTTAAAATTATATTTAAATATTTTTAAATTTAATTTAAAATTTAATTATTAATTATCATTTCATTTTTTTCGCAGATTTTTATAAATGAACGCTCATTTTGTGTTATATTATATTATAATATAAATATATGCATATTATATTTATATTATAATTATAATATATAATTGTGACGGACATTTATATATAATATATTAATATATATATTATATTATATTATTATATCATTATATCTTTGTGCGTGTATTAAATCAGCATATTATTTGCGAATCGTATCATCATCGCGCTTATAATTTGAGGACATTCATTTTTCATTATTATTATATTTATATTATAATTATATATTATATATTATAATATATATATATATATATTAATTAATTAATATATTAATTTTGATATTTAATAACAATTAATTGATTTATCGATTGTATGAGTCAAAAGGCATCAGAACGACCGACTCTTTCAGGTCAAAGGATTAAAACACGCAAAAGAGGTATTTACACCATTCTCTTATAGTCGAATACTCATATTGTAACATTTATTGCCATATATACACACATTTTTACACATATATTCATTTCAATTATTTTACAATTTTTTCAAATGACGTTTATCATATAAATTAATCATTATTAACCTAAACTAACGTAATCCTATTCTATTTCAACCTAACCTCACCTAAACTAACCTAATCTCACTCACATCCGGTCAAATGATTATGTTATTTAAGAGCATGTCTTATAACTCGTGTTATAAGAGTTATTATCAGTCATTTGTACATATTTTCTATATTTTAGCGTATGACCTCATGATATAAGACCGCCGCTATAATATTTAGGTTAAAATGGTAATTAATGTTAGTAATGAATCGTATGTTAGGTTAGGTTAGGTTAAGATGTAACGGAATTTAGCTGACCTTAGAATTTGTGTGTACGTGTACTTTCTATTAATATGATTATATACTAATGACAGGTTCAGTGACCAATGGTCACACATCATTTACGAAAAGTAAATAATGGTCACGAATGAGTGAACATGATTTAAGTGAACATAATCCATAATCCATTATTATTATGATTACACTTATAATAGAGACGTACGCTTATAGCGTGAGTTAATCATTTGTAAAAATCCATACAAATATATACTAAAAGACCTTATATCATATATTGAGTTTTTATGCCCATTTTCAACTCAATCTATAAGAGATGCTTATAAATAGTGAAGTAATTGACCTTAAGGTTAGATTAGAATAGGTTAGGTTTGAGTTATATGGGTTTAGGTTATATTTAACTATAAATGATGACATTTAATATTAGTATTACACTCATGCAGTGTTATGTAAGAAAGAAATTGCATTTATATGTCAATGAATATATTGCATTATAAATGCTATAAAATTACTTAATGTGTGCAATTTTTTTCTTATAAACGTATGCATGAACGTACTAATGTTAATTGATGAGGAATGTGTGTGTACTAATACTAGTTACTGGTAATAGATTTAAAATTCCGGTTAAATTTTTTAAATTTTTTTCAATAAAAAAAATTATTTAAATATTTTTAACCTTTACTATGCTTTTATAACCGTCATATATATATAACCGCCATTTACATGCATATATATATATATGCATATGCAACAATATATGCAACAATTGTTGCATCAATATATAGGTAATATATATATAGTATCAAAGGTTAATTATAATGAAATATTTTTCATTTATGATGTTATTGTTTATTAAAAATTATATTATTTTTTTATTTTTATTATTACTTTTATTGCATTTATTTATGAAATTCCGGAACAGGAAAACATAGGGAATTATGTAGGAATTTTTGGGAATATTGAGAATGGGGAATTTAAGGGATTTAACTTTAAAATACAGTAAAACTTCGCACGTACGCCTATAGGCATTATTCTTAAAATGGATTCTAAACGTGGGTATTTAGCAGTGAATGGGGGCGTTTATTAGAGGTTTTACTGTATTTATATGTGTGTGACACATATATTTTTGCATCAATAACTAAGTGTGTATTATTAAAGAAAACACACTGTATATTTGTGACTATGTTATTACAATGTTAAGTACAGTGGAACCTTTGAAATTTGAAATGATGACAATGATAATGCTAATGATACAGGAAATACAATGATTGTTTTATTTTAAAATTAATTATACAGAGTAAAGGTGTATATTATTATTAATTAAATAATTAAACGTGTAATCGTGTAGATAGAGGTTTCACTGTATATTATATATATAACAATGTGTGTGTGTTATCATTATTATTGTGTTTTCATTTTCAAAGGTTTTAGTGTATTATTATAATGTAATAATAATGTAATAATTGAGTTTTTATCATAAAATTAAATTATATATGAAAATTTAATATTTAAATAATTTAAATTTTAATAAAATTTAATATTTAATATGATAATAATAATAATAATGTATTGTTTAAGATGATGATTGTGAATTTTGTGAATATTTAACCTTTGACCCTATTTTTTGTTTATAAATATATTAATAATGATAATAATATACTAATAATACGTGTACATTATGTTCGAAATCCTTAACACACAAAAATATTTTTCGGCCCTAAATTTAGACATTATTATTATTATGTTTATATTTTAAATTTTTCAAATTTTTTTTTATGTAAAATCATTTATAAATAAAAATTTAAAATATTTTAAAATTTAGGATATAATGACCCATATCCATATAATAATTTTTTATTATTTTTTTATTTAAAATTATTTAAAATTTAATATATGTGATTATATATAATTTATATATTTTTTTATTTAAAAATTTATAATTATAT